>CM068475.1:54712732-54890232 GCA_034769265.1 Remorina albescens
GACAACCATACAGTTATATATGATTGATAAAGTATAATAATAAAAGTACATACTGCATTTATAGAACTACACCAATTCTTACTATATATCTGTTATATAATTATAGAGCTTCTTTGGAGAGGGTCTGGTTCAGCCCCTTAAAATGTATGAAAGCTGCTCAAAGACCTTCTGTGTATATAACAATAATTAAACATCACCATTCTCCCTCCTAAAGAGTGACACAATTAAGCTTGCAAAATTTGAGCGTACATCACATGAAAGGTTAAACATGAAGGCCATTTTTTTGCTTTGGTTTTTGAGTGTGTTTGAAGCCATCTCTGTTAACAACTGCATTAAAAAAAAAAACATTATTAAACAAACACAGCACAAAAGTTGTGAACTGACTAAACCAGCAAGTCAGGATTTGCAGGCAATGAATCAAGAGCATTGAAATCAAAGTCACAACTGTTGCAACTCAGATTCACACACAAACACTGTATGCATAAAGTACTGAGCAAATAGTCCAAAGCCCTGATAAATATATTTTTGCTCACTTAAGCAAGCTCTGTTTACATTTTCCTTGGTCACAGACCGGTTCACAGGATAACATGATTCTTGTAGTAAAGTTCACCTTGATTTGGCTTGTTTGCATCCTGACCACCAGATGAAGTCTTTATGTTTTAGCGCCTGGTCCATTTTAATCTGAAGCATAAAAATGTATGTTGATGGTGTGTTTGTTACCAAACTAAAACATATGTGCTGCACTTGTTGTTGGGGATGTGCTCATTAAGTGTTTATAACTATACAATAGCTACACAGTATAATTCACATGTATTAATCCTGACAGATAAGACAACCATTTTCACACTAAAATCTTAGCTGGTCAAAAGGTAAGTTTATATCCTTTAGTGAAGGACTTCCTCTGATAAAATGGCCATTCAGTAATTCAATTAAATACTAAATCTGACAGTATAACATGTTAGAGGGACACGCCTTTTTTTATTTGTTGGGCCTGAAGTGCCTCCCACAAGGCCAACTGTGCAATCTATAAGCTCTTACTGAGTCCCTCCTTTGACCCACATGTCTTTATTCTGTGCATTCAGTGGGGAGCTGTTGTACCTCAGCAGCCAACGTGGCCATCATTAGCAATCAAAACTTTAAAACCCAGAAATATCAAAAATATTAGCAAAATATTATAATATTTATATAAAGCAAAACTTTTATCTCCATGCAGAGATTTCTAACAAAGTTGTAGTTTACATTATGAAAGGAACACTTCAAAATACCCCAAACAAGAATGTGTGCCACTTCTGTGTATACCATCATATCATAACTTATCTTACACATTTCTATCACGGCAGCTTTATAATTATTGTTAGACTGTCGAGCACTTATGTTTGGACATGATCATAAATTTGAGAAATTCTGACAGTGATGAGGCTTCAAATCTGAAATAAAAATAGTCACTCCTTAAATTTTAAATTCGATAGTTTCCTGAAGAACAAACAAAATGCGTGACATCTTAATTTAACATAAACTGCATTGCCTGGACGGAGTGAGATGATTATATGCTGTGAGCTGATTTAGGTTCAGCCCTCACTCTTCAAACAAACATATGGAAATACTTGGAAAGGAGTAATAATGAGCAGACTTCCTTTGGCAGCTTCTGGTTATGCAGTCTGGGCCTATGTTCAGCTCAGTTAGGTTCATGTAGGCTGCTCTCCCTTTAGGTGTTTAAAAGGAGAAGTCTGACCATGTAACTCAGTTGATGTATTTCATTATGAGAGCAAAAAAATATTTAGTCTGCCTTTTTTGTGGTCTCTGAGGTGAACCATGCAGATATACAGGAGCAGAGCATGGGCTTCTTGTGCAGAGATTTTGCCCTCCTCAGTTGATGTTAGCCCATTGCTGACAAGGCGACCGCTCCCATTCTTACAGAACGTACCTTAGAAAATGATTTATCTAGTTTATTTATCATACACACATTGATATACAGTGCATTTGGAAAGTTTTCACATTTTGTCATTGATCTGGCTGAGCTCCACAGAGCTTGAGATGCTTAGATGGGAGAAACTTCCAGAATTTAATTCTGATTTTCTCATTAGGCATCAACATACACTTTCCAAATCCACTGTATGTGAACATGAACAATTCTCCTCCAAGAATAGAAACTCAAATATCACAGCATCTGTCTAAGATGACTTGAGGAAACAAATACTTTGGGCAGCCTGACAGAAAATAAGAATGTTGGATGAATTGGAGCTTTGACTCCAAAGTGAACTTATTTATAGAAACTCCACATTTGCATTAAAGAATCTTGAGTAATATCATCATGCCGGTTGATGTCTTCACCTTATTGAGACAATCTTGACCTTATTTATTAGATTTGGGAAAGACTTATTGATGTTAAAAAATCAGGAATGAACTCGCTCCTTTCAGTGTCCATTGTCCTTTTTTTGACTCTCCCTACTACTCTAGGGAGACAATCTTCGTAATCCCTACTCAGTATCAACATGGATGACTTCACAGTGCTGTCCTCTTCTCAGCTTTCCAGCTGTAAGGCTTTCTTCCTGTCTTTCCTCCAATGAGAGACACCACAATCTGTAGAAAAAAAAAAAAAAAAATTGATGAGAAACATTTATCATGTTATGATAATTACCATCACCACCTCATTTCCTATGACAGTTTGAATGTCAATTACTCCATTTGGCTCACATCATGTGGACATAGAATACGACTCAGGGGACCGGAGCGACCTCAGGCACAACTTCTCCTTTTTAAAAGAGACAGATACAAAGTAGTGAAAGCTGCAGTTGATTACTTCCCTGTCGGTAGTGTTTAGGTTGATGGAGTGACATTGCACATGATGAAACTGAGTATGAAGAGAACTGCCATCACTTTAGAGGTGGTTAAATTGTCTTTCACGGAAATGGGGTTTTTATATTATTCATTTTTTTATTGTGTAATAGCCACTGCGTCAAGGATGTTTCAATAAGTTATAACATTTAGAATTTAAACACCAAATCATAAAAATGTCATAAATACCGTTCAAATAGAGCAATATGAAACACAATTTTATTAAATTGAAAGATCCAATTCAAAGTCATGTTACAAAAGGCTCCAATGTATTTTTATTGACTCTTGCTGTAACATCCCTCAACAATATCTTTTATTTAAAACCGTATAATTATGGACCACAGTGTACACGTGTCCTCCTAAATGCTAATGTCAGGTAAGCTAGGGAAAAGGAAGTCCAATAACCGACACAAAAGGCTGAAACGCAAAAAACCTTTGATCAATAGCGGAACAATGACCAGGGAGGCAGGTAGGTAGTTCTGGTAGGTAGTACATGTCTTTGGGGTCATCAGGTTCCCACCTGATGACCCCAAAGACAGGTTAGTTATCACTGCTCACTGGGCTAGTTAGATATAGTTATCTTTAGGGCACGTAGGGCAGGTCGCAAAGTCGCTGTTAAGGCTAGGGAGTTAGTCACCGAGTCTGGTCCTTTTTGTAGCACAAATTTGTGTTTAGTCTGAATGGACTGATTTTGGAACAAAGAGACCATCTCAAAGAGAGTGCTGCCCCAAAGCAAAGACTTCTCAGCTATTATTCTGCCCTGTCCTGACTCAAGTCATTGCCTCACTAAGAAATTTCCTTCAGATCATTTGCTGGTGTGCATCCCTGCTGCAGATCACTTGCAAAACAATTGCTTCCTCCACAAACAGGACCCTGAACAAAGGTCAGTACCATACCTGTTCAGTGAAAAAGAGCTTTCATTCGATACTCAAGAGATCATGACATCTTTAGTGAGATGTTTGGTGGCTCTAACACCTACACAGGAGACCCAGCAATATCCCACTGTTTCCTCAAGGAATGCAGTTATATTGCACAATCACATTCCAGACGTGATGGCGTCAAACAGCACACATTATAAGCTACCAGCCCTGTGTGAAGGGCAATCTGTCAGGCTGCATGACTACACCATTATCAGTGAAAGTTCTGGTTCACTTAAAAGCAATCACATTGCATGAAAAACAAAGATGTCTACCCCTCATGTGCAGCATACCTTCCTTGTGTTGGCTGTGCAGGCACTGAGGTAGTTAACTTTACATGCTGGTCATAAAGGTGAGTACAACTGAAAGGGTTAGGATCAGTAATATCAGCAGCAGACTAGACTGAAAGCAACGGGGAACATTTTTGGGAAGAAGTTAATAAAAAAATGACTGCTGAGCTCTCAACAACAGAGTTACTGATCCTGACACTGTCAATTATAGGTTGCTGTTTTTATGCTGCTGTGCACATGTATGTATGTGGAGCCCATTATGTGAGGAATTTAAGTAAATTAAGTTTACAGCTCAACAAAATAGTTCTTATATATACGTTTTTCTGTGTTAATCTACACAAATTTGTTGATGTAGTGAAACACAGAGGGCTTAGTGTTTGGTGGTTAGTGAAAATAATCCCAGGGTGGTTATAGATCCTGTTTCTGTATTCTATTAGTCTTATGTATCTGGCAACATAAAACAGTGTAGCATTCTTTTCACGATGAATGCAGTCATGTGTTCCATCACTACACATTACTCTGACAGACTACACAAAACATGACCACATGTTGACATTGAGGGGAAACCATTGTTAAGACTTAGCAACGCCCTGGAACAATTTTCCAAGGCTAGCTTGTTGTTACACATAAAAATCCCATTATAACAAACAAACAAAAAAACCCAAAAAACAGGAAACTTTAAAGATTTTACAGTTCATGGACCTGAAACTTCACATATGTTTTTCTCTGTGATCTCAAACATCACAAACTGAAGCGGTATAAGAAAGAATATCATGCCTGAGCCAACAATCTGGGAATTATAAACCAGATCATTTGCTTTCATTGCTTTAATTTGGAATTTATGGGAAAGCAAATATACTCAAAATGGATACAGTGGTCCAAGGACCTATTAGATAGATAACACATATTGAAATTAATGATCACAAACTGGGAAAATCTTTAATTCTTGTTGAAACATCAGTAAAATGTTGCTGGGACTATAAAATAAAAACATAAACGTCTAAACTTCTGAGAAAAAAACTGAACACTAAATACCTGCATGAGAATGAATAAAATTGGGGCGACTCAGTGAGCAGTTTAGGATGTGTAGGACTGCATCTGTAAAGCTACTACAGATAATTTGATAATTTAGTCCAATAATTCTGACCAAAGATGGAAACAATTTTTTTGGTCTGATTGTTGGGAAGGTTATGGAGAACATCAAAGCTTGGATTAGTTTAGCAAGAAAGGACACTTCAGAAGAGAGAACAGAGTCTTGAGACACACCACACCGTAGCTAAGCTGTCAAGTAATTAGTTAACCAGGGTGACAGGAAAAGTTCTGTTGAGGAGATTTGAACATAACAAACTAAGTGGTATGATGTTATGACATTAATAATAAACTTTATTTATGAAGCATCTTTCCAAATCAAGATTTAAAAGGTGCTGTACGCGGTGAAAACGATCACTAAAAACACAAACAGAACAAACCAAAAGAATAGCTAAATAAAATATTCACAGCTCCCGTAATTCAATGTTATACTTTCTGCATATGATTATGTGCTAGGATCCTGCTAGGATATATGGGACATCAAATTTTTCTTTGGGGATGTCCATAAGTCTCTGGTATGGACGACCAAACGCTACTAGAATTTAATTAAGAGTCTGTGCAACCTTCATCTCTATTCATCTTTCAAATAACAACAAACAGAACAGCTCTTCTCTACTAATTATAACCAGGATGGAAACAATTAAAAGCATTATTATTGTTTATGAGATATCAACTGATGTAAAATTAGCAAGAACCAGTCTGCAGATTGAACTATAGTTAGTTCAGTAAAGGAGCCCCAGACCAGTACTCTCCTAGACCAGCACAGTGGAGATGGTGTCTAAGGTGGAGAAGGTGGAGGAGTTTGACATGGTAGTCTAACACTGACATTTTCTGGATTTGGAAGAAAAAAATAGGTAGAGTGAGGTAAAGCGACCGCACCGCTAATAAAAAGCAAGTTGATTTCACACTTTGACTGATTTCTGCTACTTTAACATTTGTATTTTAAGGTCAGTAAAGTAGACTTGACCTTTGATTTTCAGTCATAATTTAGTTTGATCATTCAGCCAGGGAAGGTTATGTGATTTTTTTATTCTATTTTTAAATGATGCAATTAGATCAACAATGTATATGTACTGTTCGTTATATGACTTTAAAAGTGCATCTGGACTGCAAGGAGATATATTGGAATTAAAGGATGATGAATTAAAAGCATCACATAATTTAGAAGCAGGACATCTGTGAATTTTCTCCAAATGTACATGATGTAAGCGGATTCCAAAGACAGTTAGGATTTTATAATACTCTTGTAGTCTGAGCTCAGATTTACGCAACATGGTAGGGCTGAGAAACAAAAAGAAAATGTCCTATCTGATTTGAATCATGCCATCATATCAATCTGATTTAGATATGACTTTTCGTGTGCATCTTAATTGAAATAAATCCACCTAAACCTGTTTTGCATATCATAAAATGTTTAACCCTCTTAAACTCGAGATGAAAAACATGTGCTGATGAAGGCTTTAATGTCAGGACTCTCACATATTGGAATGTCCTGCCAAAGGAGTTTATACTTGATAATCCTCTTAATATAATAAATCCTTTAGACATGTTGATATGGAATGGCTTTTCAGGATTAGGTTTTGCCTTCATTTATACTGTTTTTTTTACACGTCTTGAGCTATCTGTCCTCTTATCCTATCACAGTCAATAATCTTATTTTTCGTTTTTAGTTGTAAACCACATTGTGGGGTCACTTCAAGGTTTCACCGGTTTTCCTCTGTTATACTTACAGTCCTGCGGCAATTCTGTGCTGGCAAAGCAGTCGCTGAAGAGGCAGAACATGGTGTGGCAGAAGTTGTCTAGGAGAGATTTTGGAGAGGCAAAGTGCCAAACTGACTCAGGCACTCTGTCGGGCTCTTCTGTTAAACTATCCCAAATGTCCTGGATAGTCTCTGGAAGCTCCTGCTGTAATACCTGGACATACATGAAAGCGGAAGGGAAAGTAATGACACACAAGTTAATAAATAAATGCACTCAAGTTTCCCAGGGCAGCCAAAAAGCACCGTTGGTTAAATCTTCATGATATTTTCTTCATCCCAAAAAAACTGGCACACAGGTGCTTTTAATTTACAGTGTGACCAAGTTCCCAAACTGAACCAATGACCCCTGCCCTCACAACTTTTCTCCACCCTCACAGTCAACTCCTTTGTTTGTATGGGAACTTGACATATGTCCAGGAAATGATAAATTCATCCGCACAGAGCAGTCTGTCAGTCTCTGCCTGTGCATTATAATCTAGGATGTCATGTTTTTAAGGAAGGAGGTTTAAACACACAAACAGGCGCGTAGGTAGCCACGTAGAACAGGCAGCAGGAACATTTCACCACACAAGCATGAAGATACGATTTTGCAACTGAGTGGAGAAACAGCGCTGGTTTAATAAGAGACAGGAGTGAGACGGAAATGTCTCTTATCTTTAAATTATCTAATTTTCTTTGATTGGTAAAGTTGCTCTCAATGCAGAAAATGCAGGACCTTACGTGTCATTACTGTGTTTACTAATGCTAACATGATCAATGCATTAGTATGTGTCAGGAGGATGAGCGTGGCAGCTCACCAGCTGGATCCCAATGACTGGACAATACTTACATGGACCTGATGATAAACGCCTCCAAGATATACAGCCATTCAGAAACTAATCAGACGCCTTCATATTTTTCATATTTATGCAGTTTGCCCTCAATGTATGTACATTCAATACCACAATTGACAAAACAAAAAGCTAAAATGACTCTCATTAATCCCGCTGACTTTAAACTGTCAGCGTCAGGCCCTAAGGAATTGTATGATTATCCAGACAGGACCATGGAAATTGAAAAGGAACACTGTATTTAGCTCCATTGAGCTTTCTTCGGATCATAAATAGAAGCTGTGTTGAATTTTTGAATGATATGGGCATTCATTCCTAATATTGATAATTGAATCAATGTGATGTCGCCTGCCAAACATCCTCTGAGGCAATTACACATACGTATTGAATTGCTTCACTTGAGGTTAACTGAATTCAAATGTATTACCGACATGGGCCCCTTGGTCTTACCTCAGCAGAATGAGCATGCACAAAGACCCCCTCTGCATCCCTGAACCGATTTTCCAACTCGGCAGTGTATGGGCGCGAAGGATGTCTTTCAGGCAAAACTCGGATGATCTGAAATTTTGATTTGTTGTTACAACATCTAAGAAAACAAAAATTTCTCTTCCTAAAATAGAAACTAAATATCTTGATGCAGACTGAAATCACAATTTGCACAAAAAATAAATACACAAACAAAAATGGGAAATTTTTGCCTAAAGAATCTCAGTGTAACATTAGAACAGTTGAGATCTGGTGAACTTTCATCATTTTCTATACAAAACCCTTGACCCAACATGTGATGGATTTCATTGGGTTGGTCGTCAGCAGAGCACCGTCCACGAGCATTACCGCCCCGGATGGACTGGTGTGGCGCAGCATACTGTAACCAGTTAGTATCCGGTTAAGTAAGCATGAAGTGCAGGTTATGGGTGTGGCCACTTTACATAACCATTACACACACTCTAGATAACTCAACCTGTGAAGACAATTCTAGGTGTGGGCTTTAGGACAAACCGGAGGATGGACAGAAAATCTATCAGAAGAACTTTAATTAGTGGTTTCCACGTGCATTAGTGCCTACTCAGTGCAGAGGATTACTGGAGCCCTGAGGGTTTACAGGACTCAACAGACAGGAGACAGGGCTGCAGGGGGCCCATCCCTGGCTTTGTCAGGTGAGAAGCACATGCTATTTTAGTTTTTACCTAAAGGCAACAAAATAGTCACCTTTTGATACACAGTAATTAGGGGAGTGACTGACATTAGATTTTTGAGCTATTTAAGTTATTTAAAGCCATCTTGACTGACAGATGTCTCACCAGACCTGCATTTAAAGGAAGAAAAAACAAAAAAACAGACATGCCAAAAGTTGTGAACTATGTTTTAACGTGCTCAGGCTATATTGTGAAGCTATTAAAATTGTTTCTTGTGATATTTGTGAGATGTAAAATATCCACTTAAGTCTTTTTTGGATTATTTGGAAATACGCACATGGGTTGCATTTTAGGCCGTAAAGTAAAACAAGTCCTAACTTTGTATAAGCTCCTCCCTCACGTATACTCAGCCACATGTAGCTGTAAACGAATAGCAATGAGTATGGAACATTTGATCCATGCCCAAATCATAAAGCACAAGGGTTTGAGCAAGCGACACAGTTCTACATACTGAACTACACTGCATGTATGGATTTAATGACTTTAATTGTAGCTGCTAAAAGCCTAATAACTGGGGCTCTGCGTTTCCAGTGACAAGGGTCAGGGCTCAGTTTACACTCTAGCCCAAAGCCCTTAGCAGTCTCATGACACTTCTGTTTAAATTGCCCTCAAGTAACATGGCGAAAGATTGCACTGTAAGAGTCTTACAAGGTTGTATGAAAACTCATCTGTGACGCTTTTAAACGACTGTGAAGACATTCACATGATCATATGACATTAAATATTACTTTATAGAGTAAATTGGAATTTACACTGCATCAATGAAAACTTTGTTCAGTGTAAACAGTGTCTGATTTATATTGCAGTGACTGACTGCACCACAGGCATCTCTTAACATTTTGTGATCTTTTTTATGATCTGGCCAACAACAACAACACAAAAAACAAAACAAAGCAAAACAAACAAACTTAAATAAGAGACTCACAAAATAAGCAAATGGCAAATCCTCAGTTTGTCAACTTATGTGAAACTCCACCCCCCCCCCCCCCATTCATTTAGACATTTAATATTTAATATTGTTTTTCTTTTTACCTTTTTTAACACGCCTTGATTGACCTGGAACCACAGCCTCTGAAGAACCAATTCATCCAAGTCTTTCACCTGAAGCTTCTGATACACCGAGAAGAGGAGAGGAAAGTTAAATAGGATGATGAACAAATTTTAATAAAAGTTTCAGGTGCTGAAAACGGGAGCAAATGAAACCGGATGAAGCGGGAGCTTTGTGTAGCAGGAAAAAGGCTTGAAGTCTGGCCTTGTGAGGCACACATAGTTATGATATCTGAGTATTGTCCACACACATGTATTCTGACAGGAAAAGGAAAAGAATCACAAATCAATTTTTACTGTAAGAGAGTGGAGAGATTTTTACCATTCTACTGATGTTTGACAGTTTAAAGATTTCCTTCTGATGTACCCTGATGGTGTAGTTGATGGGGAAGTTGTGCTTCTGTAACACAGAGAAAAATTGCAGAAAGATATTATGAAGCTCAGTTTACACATGAAATACTCTGTACTGATAGTGGAGGCCTTGAAATGCCGAAACTGCTATTAATGCAAAAAGATGTTGGTTTTGGCATTTTCATCATCACATTTTCTTTCAAGGTCACAAAAATCAAAACTGTTCCAAACACAAGGCAGTGAGGAATATACGAATCCACTAGTGGATTCATATAGGTAATTACTGCAAATAATTTGATTATTTGCAGTGCTTGTGTAAATCTACTACACACAACAATTCATTACAAACAATGTTTACCTTCTCTCAACTGATTGTAATTTGAATAATTTGCAATTTATCAGAATACAAACCTTGTTTTATTAACAAAGTAACTAAATACATGTCAAAGTTTACTCTAAGATTATACATTTTTTCTATTATATTATTGTAGAACACTGAGTTTCAAACCATTTACCAGGCAGGGACATTTCTATGAAAAACCAATTAAATTGTTTGTGGATCTCCTCAGGTGTGTGTGTCAACATTTGCTGCTTTTTAAATTGGTGTATTGCTTGTGCTCTGAGTTTATGTGAGTGTATTGATAAATTTTTCAAAGCCATTCTGAAAAAGGCTGCAAGTCATAAACTTGACCAAGTTATATACGTAACACATACATGAAAATTTTTGTATAATTCTAACGAGTGTGTCTTTATTTTACGTCAACATTTTGCTCTTTAAAACATTAATCCACTGTCCTCCCCAGTTGGTCCAGACATAAGGGACCACCGGCTATACAGCTAACTCCACATTGACTGAGAAACGCCCACCAGCATGTGGGCATTCTCTCACCATGTACCGTCGCCTGTGGCTGAGGCTGACGTTGAGCGTCCTCAAAGGCGTGCACATGCTGGCTGGTGTCGAAGCCATAACAGGTGCGAGCAGAAACAGGCCTGCAGAGAAAGAGGAGCAGCAGAATGAGAATTAAACAGCACAGTCAACTGTTGTGCATGTTCCATTACTTTGCTAAAGCTTAGGGGTATACTGTATACAGTATGTGGGTACACATAGGTCTGTCTTTTTTTTTACACTTCTTAAAATAACCTGGGCACAAACTCAACATTGTACATGTGTGTGTTTCTGTTTTAGTGGCATTTGGGTTTGCAGTGAATATGTTCAATCAGTGTAATCACTTTAAATGGACGTGACACAAAAATCCAAGTATAGGTATAAACATGGCATATGGTTGGGATGTGTATCGGTGACCCCAGTGAAATATGGGAGCTTAAAACTATTATAGATCTGCTGTAAACACTCCATTTGTACATAATAGAAACATTCTGGGTCAAATCAATTTGCACAACAAATGGAAAAGTTCAACATTCAGCCAAACAAAGATATAACCAACCCTCATGTCTATCACACATTCAGTCCCACCCAGAACATACAGCAGATATAGGAAACATAACAACAGCTCATCACCTCCCTCACTAGACAGAGTGAAAGACTGCACAAAGGGTAAGATATAACTGCCTAACTTCATGTCCTTATCCAGCTCTACAAGGCCAATGATGTATCACTGTTCTTGTTGTGCTCTCTCACTGATAACGATTTGTCTGAACTCCTGACTGGTAAATGTCATAGAAACATTTCCCACCAATCTCCTACATTTCACAATCTTTGCATTCAACACCTCTGGTCATAAAGTCATCATTCAATCCTGCTGCTGAAAACTATGGACCTGTGCTGTTACTGCCATTCTTATCTTAGTGTATCAAAAGGATACACGCTGGTTTTCAAGCTGGTGTGAGGATTCAACTGAGTAAGTGTTCCACCTTGATCCGAATCAGTCAGGCTTTAAGAGCGGCCACCTCACTGGAACAGCTCTTTTGACTTGTGACACAAGCCCAAAGGGAAGGGATAACTGCAGCTCAATCTTCACTTCTTATCCAGCTGGATTTATCAGAAGCCTTTGACACGGTGAACCAGCACATTCTGCTACCAAAGCTCTCTCATAGAAGCATCTCAGGCTAAATCTCTTTAAGTCTGATTCTTATCTCACTTTGTGCGTCATAGTAAGTACAAACATCCTTCTCTCTTCTCCTCTCCTCAGGGGTGCCCAGAGGGTTGGTACTCTGATATGTTCTCTTTACATTATAAACCATCTCATCAGGCTCAGTTACCTGCTCAAATGGCTTTTTATGTCACCCCTACAGAGAAGAAACCCGAACATGCTGCTTCTGTCAGATGACTATCCCTTCCTGTGGATCTCAACTTGCTTCTCAGATATATCAACATGCATGTTGATATGCCTCCTTTTAGTAAACCAACCAAAAAGACCATATAATTATCCTTCCAGAAAATCAATCTCTCAAAAAGAAGTTTAGGTGCTATTTGCTTTGCACTGCATTAGAAAAACCTGACTTAGTACAGCATACAACTCCCGGTCATCCCTAACTTGAACTGCTGCAGCAGCCCTCTGGTGGGCCTCCCTTCATGTATAGTTAAATTGGACCAGACTGTCCAGAAAGCTCAATCTGATCAGCCTAAATGGGTAAATGTAACTATGCAGCCCATTGACCTCCACCGGCTACTCACAGCTCTCAGTGCTTGACTGAAAGACTAAAATAGTTGACTTTTGGTGTTGTTTTCGTGAAAAATGACAAAATTACAACAGCACCTCAGGCAACTGTCAAAGTAACGGCTTGCTTCATTTATTTTCTAGTTGAAATGTACTTGCCATCTGACAAGTGCACGTGTTTTACTCCAACACAGTTAAAGCTTAACAGAAGGTTAAAAGTCAGTGCTATCCCCAAAAAATAGACTCTCCTCACTAAAACACACAAGCAGTGGACATTTGTCCAGCCTGTTGACATCTGAGGTTCTCAGACAATGTATCCTACTGGCCTGGTGTTCCCAGGCCACCATGAGGTTGACATTAGTAGTTTTGAGCTATGTGAGATTTTGTCTGCATATGTCCTCATAGTGTCCATCCACAAGGGGTGTCAACTCTTTATGAGATTGATGCACTTTTAGTCTAGCAGCCAAAGATTTTATAATTTCAGTGCATGACTGTAACTATCACTAGGCCTCCCAGGAAATAAGTTTATCAGTCTTTATTGAGTGAAACTGTCCTTTGTGAGGAAGGCAGGCAGTGCTACACCAGTGTGACAGGATGTGAAAAGGTGAACAAGGGAGGGGAAAGCAGGCAGTGCTGGAAAATTTGCAGTGGAGTGAAGGCTGCTGTTCTTGACATCAGGATAGTGAAAGTTTAAAAATATTAGTGTGTTGATCATCGGAAAACTGGGAGCCCGGCTAGAAGAAGATGGGTCAATAGAGGTCAGTGCCGGATAACTCCCTCCTGCTCGGTAGAGCTCTAGTCCCATGTTTCTGGTGAATTAGCTTTAGATTGTATTTTGTAAAGTAGGTTTTTTCTTGCCGGTTGTTAACCCTTTTGTGTAGTTTTATTTTTACTGAAACTTGAATACATACAGTATATATTGTCATTTTCTGTCATTTCATTCATATAAAGGTGTTGTTGGGAGCTGCAGCTTGTTATCCTTAGCAGACGTTTTTACACACCTGGACTTCTGGGGATTTGGATTGTTTCCAAATGCTGCTCCAACAGGACATGAATTACTTAGACATCTTGGAGTGCAGGAGGAGAGCCAACAGCGGTTCCTTTGAACTCCAAGATTGTATCTTTAATGCCAAGCGTCAATCTATTATTATATTATTATGTAAAAATTAAATTTTTCCATTTGACCTTAAAATTGTCACACTTCAGCCCAGTTCAACAGAAGTTAGAATCAGCCACATAGCTTCTAAAAAAACAGATGATTCATTTCACAAAAAAACTAAGTTACAATAAAAATTTACTATTTGAATGGAATATACATTTCACAAAGAACTAATG
This sequence comes from Remorina albescens, assembly GCA_034769265.1. Taxonomy (NCBI): domain Eukaryota; kingdom Metazoa; phylum Chordata; class Actinopteri; order Carangiformes; family Echeneidae; genus Remorina; species Remorina albescens. The sequence goes on from CM068475.1 coordinate 54,727,001, forward strand.
CTGACTACTACAAGCTCAATCAAAAGAACCATATGTCTTCTCACATGATCCTGAGTACAGCTGTGTGTCAGATAACAAGCAGATCTCTCACACGGGTCAATACGCTGCAGCCAATTGAAGAAAGAGTGTAGTCACTCACAGGTAATAGAAAAAAACTAATGCAGCATCTGGAACTCTTTTTGTTTGAAGAGCAAAGAAAGACTGTTGGTCAAAACTCTGCTTACTATAAAATTGGAGAACATGAAGGCCAAATATGGAACAGCCATTACTTTGGTCTGATAATTCACAGCTGCCTTCTTTACGATTTAGCGCTGACAGCAGCTGTGTTTTCAGTTTGTCCATCCATCCACCCACACATTCCAGTTTCATGATCGCAATATTTGAGGGACTTGTGTAAATTTCTTTAGATTTGGTACAATATTCAGTGAGGTTGAACATTAGATTTTGCAGGTAAAAGGTCAGCGGGAGCTTATATAGCTGTGGATGAAAGAGCACAGGTTGCCTGTGGGAATTTCATTACACCTGTCACAAAGATTCACTCGGACCCAAACAAAACAAGTGTCTGTCAAAGTATCACAACTAATCAACTGCAATTGTACAATGAAGCTTAAGACCACAGGATGGTTATTCAAGTTACCAAACTATTGATACAGATAGAAGTCTTCACTTAGTATTTCCTTATTATTATCAATTCACACTATATACTGTTATATGCCATTTGATTAGGGATGCAACAATATTCAATACTTTTTGAACTGTTCAATACGTCCCGTTCGGTTCAATACACAAAGGAAAACAACGGTATTTCAGTACGTTTCGGCCTGTCACAAAACTTGATCAAAACTTGGTACAGCGCATGCTGTGCAATGAGAGTGGAGAGTAAACCTTGAGCAAACATGGCGAGTGACCGAGACTCAGAAAAAATTAAATTTGGAGAGGCACTGCCCTCTTACAAGTCGGCGGTGTGGGATCATTTTGGATTTAGCGTCTACTACGATGACACGGGAAAAATCACGGTCAACAAACAAAGCATGGTGTGGAAGCATTGCTTTGCAGTTTTTTAACTATTTTGAGTTGATGCTGCACTTAATGTCATGTTCACATTTGTTGATTGTATTTGTAGCAGTTAAGTAGTTTCTATGAGGGGGTTAAATTTTGTTTATTTTTATTAGATACTACACTTTCTATTTGATATTGCCTATTTTTGATAAAGAGCAAGTAAAGATAAGTGCTCCCTTTTTATGATACATTTTGTGGTTTGACTACATCTGTGCTATTCTCTGATATTCTATTTGTAACAGTTAAGTAGTTTCTAATTATGGTGGCTTCAATAATGTTTGCTGTTTATTTTTTATTGGATACTGCTGTTTTTTATGGAAGGGTGTTACATTTTATAATAAAGTGGTTTGACTATATCTGTGCTTGCTTTTAATTATTTTTAACTGCAATATATTGCCTTTTCTAGTGAGTAGTTTTATATTAAGATATCAAAACTGTACCGTTACTGTGGCCCAAAAACCGTGATGGATACCGAACCGTGGGAAAACTGTACCGTTGCATCCGTACATTTGATGCTAGGAAAATATTTGACTGTCTCAAATTCAAAGCTAGTTCAGTTACTATACAGGTGAATGATTTTAAATGCTGTTTCTGTTAGTGCATGTCAGTACATGTTTTGATTGGTGCCTGTTTGTTTGTGTCTCTAGGCGTGTGTGTGTGCAACAGAACCTGAATGTATTCAGTTGTTCTCCATCACCACAATTGTCAATTAATAGAGTGTTGTTCTGTGTTTCAGTCTGTTGGATCACACTGGGCCACAAATACCTTGCTGAGAGCACGTCATTGGTCAAACAGGTTTTTTCTTAGCAGATAGAACAATGAAGGACATAGAATGTAATCATTGGGTAGTTTCCAATTTATTGCCCTTATCAGTGGTAATCATAAACTCATTCAGTGTGGTTCAAAACAAATTCATTGTAGTCCAGTTCGAACAGACTGCAAACTACAGCATATTCTGTGATGACTAAATACTCAAAAAACCCACTTGAGTTTCTTATTTATATCAACTTCAATAAGTGAACATTGACTCATCAAGAGTCGCAATGAAGCTCAAAGATCATCAGAAAATAAAAAACAGTAATATCAGTTGCTTTGCCGGCTCTCACCTTGCCTGCTTGTTTGACCATTGGGGCTTAGACACTGTCAGTTCCTGAGGGAGATCACTGTTTTAGAGGCTTTCACCAAATGGGTCTCACCTATGCCTGAGGCCAGGTTTGAAGAATGGATGAAACGAGTCACTGTTGGTTTCAGAAGAACTGCCAATTGTGAAACCAAACACCCAGAGGTCACACAGAGACTAAGCACTACAACAGGAGTTGTTAAATAAGTCATGGTTCTCTGTGAAACAACTTAACTGGCTCATCTGCTTGAGTTGTCAGGTTTGAGTTGTATGCATGTGTAATGTCGCTGAATGCCAAGATCAGTGGAGAAATAGACCTTTCTATTCTGCTTTGTACACACATTTGTAGTTCATCCCTAATAAAAAAAATCCAAGGCTTTAAATTTTCCAGCACTTCACTCACTGGACAGGAAACTTTGAAATCCTTGACAGATTTAGACAAATACACATGGGGATCAAACAATGAAAGAGTTTATTTTATTATTTCTATCAAGAATCTGTCCCTCTACTTTATCCCTTACTCTATCTGTATCAACTACAAAATATACTATACTGTTACACTATACAGTACCATGTACCAATGGCTTCCAACTTTTTTGTTTGTGACCCATTATTCTTTTAGGGGCAGATTTCATTGGATAACAGTTTCACAACGAGGCATTTTCATTACATTTTAAGCAATGACTGAAGTCAACATCTAAGGAAAACTCAAGAAAGAAAGAGAGAAACTTCTTATTCATCTTATAGGCCCTCAGGAACATCTTGAGATCATCAAAGGACACACCAACCTAATGTTGTCTGAACTGGCTAATATCAATTCTTTTCACTTTATAGATTCTTTAAATATATTGCTGATAACATTTGGGCTATACAAATCAGTTTTGCTAGTATTGTTTACATTGCGACACAAATACTTTTACAAAAGGATCTGAGTACTTTACTGTAGCATTATTACTGGAACATTGCCTTTATTTATAGCAAACTGTGGCCAGTGACCTGAGGTCTGACCGTTAGAACAACTTTATCAGGGGTTATACCAAACAACTCAAACAGTCTTAAATCAGAAACAATAACATTTGGATGTTGTAACAGAATTTACAGAATTATATTTATGAATCATAAACTCAAAGAAAGTAGAATAGGTAGGAGATCAAAATTGAATTGTTGCCAGTGTTTAATGCTATCACTTATAAGATATCTACATACCAAAAATCTGCCACTGCCTGCGCAGTTATTTAAAATCTCCTCCTTTCACAAGTTTTCTCTTGCTTCTGACAAACACAGGAACGAAGCCAAGAAGTTGAATTTTAAAGAATTTAAATCTATTGACGGCACAATATGTTCTGGAAGACCCTCATCAACCTTTCTGTTAACAGCCCCGAGAATAACGACATTCATCTGTGTGTTCGTTTATACTCCCACTTATCCTGATCAGGACAGTGACATAGCTGGGCTCCATCACAGCAAGCATTACAGGAAGAGGTGATGGCAAGTTAAAGTAAGTAAATGAGTATTATCTAAGTTTATGTAAATTCATACATATGGGGTCAGTAGTCAATGACAGAAGATAGACGGTGTGGCTTACAGCTAATCTGATCCTGGACGGTTTGTCATCATTGAAGAGAAAAATCATTTCCCAACCAAAGTATATCAGGGTATCCTACGGGATAATATCAGGGTGACTGTCCACTGACTGAAGCTCGTTAGAAGTTTAATAATATATTTTTTTTAAAGTACCAAATTCTTAACTACTACTATTTTATTACAGGCTTGTGCACTCCACGTAAATGTGTACCCCTCCAACCACTATAATGCTACAACCACGAAGGATTCCTCAAGAGAATGAACAGCCAAGCTACACTGACCCACCACCCCTCCACACATCATGAAGAGCTGTCAGCCAGTCTATCTTCATCATCTTGGAGGGGATTTTAAAATCTTCGGTACTGTTGAGATTTTCCCTCATAGATTAAAAAAAAACAAGTGGTTTAATGTGGCTGTGCTTTTTGTTAAACTAATTTTCTAGCCATCCAGACAGCTGCCAGTGTTTTCGCATTTTGATCAATTTTCAAGAATTGAAAGAGATAATCTGGTCCAGTGAGGAGCATGTTTTACTCCACATTTTTTTTAATTAGACAATGTTTGATTCTGCCTGAGGTAAATATACTCTGATCTGTCAATATGGGAATATTCTCTCTGAACTGTCCTGTGCTCCAATGCAGGGACATCTGGACCAAATATGTTACAGGTGTGAGTGTAGAAAACTGACTGTTGACTTTATTCACCAATTTGTTGTATTTGCCCTGTATTTGAAATGTAAAATGAAAGAGTCAAAGTCCACACTATGTTAGATGAATTTTTTTCCAGTGGCTGTACTGCTTTGATCCTAAGATTACAGCCAATCACCTTCACCCTGAGAATTTAGGGTCAGTCCTCGTTAATCCCATGGTGGTGCTTGTCTTCACGTTTATCAGCATGCTTTTAAGCAAGAGGATAATGTGGGCTGTACATCAATCACATGATTATCAGGACATACCAAAGTTTTAGAAATTTTATTTTGAGTCGTACAAATGACTGGAGGTGTTGGTTATAAAACCCCAGGTAGCAGTGGGGTCCAGAGGGTCTTAACAGGTCAATATTTTACAATGAGAACAAGGCAAGACAGTTTGTGAAAAATATGACATGTTTGACCTAATTTCTCTGGATGTCTTGAATAAGGTTGTGTAGCTGAGATTAGTTTAAAGAGGCCGATTTATTTAATCTTATCTGATGTTCTGTGTTACCAGACTTTAAGCCTGTTGTTCAGTTTTACCCATATCCGCATGCACACATAAATACATAATAAATACCCTGCATACCAGTCATCATGCCAGTTAATTGTTGTGTCTTCATGTTACAAGTTTTTTGTCTTAATAATTTTATAATTTCATTTGGTAACATTCCAGTTCCTGATTTTCCAGATGGTAGCTGCCTGGATCCAAAGTACATGTACTAGCCTGATTAAGCAACATTACTTATATTATTTTATATATATATGATTTCATTTTATAAGATAAGATCCAGGCATCGGCCGGGAATTTAACCCAAGTCAACTGCTTGGAAGGTAGCTATGCTAACCACTATACCACCATCTTTAAGATCTTTAATCTTTACGGGTCTGAACCCATTTTGGCCGTTTCTGAATATTTTTGATTTTGCCTTAATATACCATGAAAAAAAAAAAAAGTTCACTGAGACTAGCAACAGCACAATCTACCAGTTTTGTTTTTTTTTCCCCAGATTTGTAAAATGACAAATTATTAAAAATATATTGATAGAAATGTGACACCTGCTCATCCAATCCCACTTTAACACTCAGATAAATATTTTTGTACTATCAAATTAACACTATCATATCTCTGGTTTTACATAGTCTATCGATGTCAAGCGAAATGTGGGAGTTTCAAATCTGCACTGACCTAATTTTTGGTTAGAGTGCTTTGAAAATGTCTCATAATGTGATCACACCGGCCTGATCATAGACCCCTGAGGGTTAAGTTATATGTATGAACAACTTCCCCAAATTACTTCAGATCAACAGTGCCGTGCCAGCATGCCTACATATTTTGTTTTTAAACCAGGACAGATCAATGGCACATTTATGCCTTCATGTACTGTTCTGATATAAATCATCTCCAAAACCCATGACAGTGATTGCGAAGGCTGGAATCAGTTTTGATGAACTTGATAGGTATTTTCATGTTTTCAACAATTATTTTTTAATCTTGGAAAAAACATAGTAAATCATCTTATTATCTCTGTCTTTTTTTCTTTCTTTATTTTCTTGTGGCAATGGTTCAATCAATCTTATCTTGAGTAAAAAATCTTTGTTATCTCAAGATAACAAAACAGTTAGCCTGTTAGCACAAGATAATTTGCCCTTTGGTTTGAGATAACAGCTTATTAACCTTCTCAGCTTCCTTAAATGACCGATGTCATTGTCAGCCAGCCCTTTAAGCAGCTAACTGGGCAGTTATTGAGTGTCACTTACAACCAACCCTGTAGTCTAAATGATCATTTCTCATCATTTAAGTTCAGTTGAGTTTAAGCTTCCCGTTGTCAGATATGACTTATAAACTGTCATTTTAGCTGCCACCAATAAACAGAACAGCAGAATTTTATAGCACTAAAGTAATTTTTGAAAAGTTCAAGAATGTGTAAATCTAGTAAGAACTGGTATAACAACAGTATCACAGGGTGTTAGTAAAATATTAGAGAATCCAGTTGTAACTTGGCTGTTTTCATTGGTCAATGCAGAAAACGTGCTTAAAGGTATGTTAAGGGGCGTGTTGGTTTACTGAATGCAACACAGACAAAATAAAGCTACAGAGCAACAGACACCTGTGAGCAAGCTGGAACCAAACCCAAACAATACACAGGTCTGGAAGTTTAGAAAGTTTCAGATCTCAAAAATGTGAGATTGGCACCAAACCCAAATTTAACTAACATTTTTGAAAAAAGGCCTTTCTGTTTTTATATGATGTTATTGTGGCAGAAACCTCAGAGGTAGATTATCTCAAAAACTAAAGTCAGCTATATGCAGGTTCTTGTTAGGTATATACTGTTTGAGGGCGGTGAGATTACTTTTAAACCACTTTCTTCCATTGATTTTCAACACACACTGGAATCCTATTTCAGTTACCTTGGGTGTAACGGAGAAGAAACTGCTTGAGAAAATTTGATGAAAAAGAGTAAATAAACAAAGCAGAGTGTGATCTGGTCTCAAATTCACTCAAGGGGGACCGCAAAATTCCTTTGAGGCCTGGCCATCAAAAATCATCCTATCAACAGAGGCCATGCAGAATAGCCTGTCTTTTTTTTGAGTTTACTCTGAGGTCATCTGGTCTTTATTGCTTCACCTATTTTATTCTGTTATATTTATTCTGGGGAAAACAATTAAGCCAACCACGTGAATGCAGGGGGAGTGTTTCGGGTTCACATTAGTGATAATCAGCCTGTTGGGTGATTCTTTATCATAAAAAAGTAAGTCATTATGAATGATCTATCCATCTGTTTACCATAAATCTCATGCGATATTGCAAACCTGGCCTACATTCTCACAGCAGCATGTTGGCTGCTCTCCTCCCCCTCATACATCACTGCAGATACTCTTGCTGTCTGCAGTGCCAGATGCTGCTGTTTCACCAAGGGTGTTTTCTGAAACTTAAAGGTACTATCCCTGGGGTCATCTGCAAACCCCTTTTAAGCCTTGGGACCTTTATAGTTTTAAATCTGTAATATCTACAAATAAATTGGTTGTGAACATAATTCATTTCCGGACCCTCCTCAAGGTCAACACCAAATGCATCACAATGAGACCACTTCATACAACATTAGTCTTAAATCCGGTCTGACACAAGGTCTGACAAAAACTACTGACTACTCAGTTGCTGTGAGGATTTGAATGGTTGCTGTTGTGCTGCTCTTGGGTACTGCCTAAACCTGTGACAAAAACACATTGCTGGAGAATAACAGAAAAAATATAGAAAAGGTAAAGCCATCTCCTCTTCGCTTTTTCACCTGTGTACAAATAATGTCCACAAACGCACAATGCCATTTCCAGCTCAGCACCAATTAAAACAGCAGCAGCAGAAGACAGAAGAGCCAACACACAGATGTAGATGCACACACACACAAAACTGTTTTTAATTGTAACTCTAAAAGCAGGTTTTAACCCTATAAACACACACACACACACACACGTCTCTTACCCAAAAGGCCTCCCACCAGGCAGACTGAGGTGGACAGTTGGACCATACTCTGGCTTAAGTCCTCCACAAATACACAGATGTGGCCGCCAGTCACAGACACACACACAGTACTGGTGTTTGTAAGTCTTCAGTGTGTGTGTTCAAGGAGGGCACACATCAGGCTTCAGGTCATCAATGCATTGTTGAGCATCTCTGAAACGATCCAGCACAAACAGGTCCCCGATCTTATGGCTCCTGTGATTCTGTACTTCCTGCTGTTGACAGTCTGAAAACAAGAGACAAAAACATCATGGAGCCAGAAAGGGAAAATAAGCAGGACATCATAGATAATGAAGCAAAACTGGCCATCAGCCCACACAGAGAAACAGCGTTCAAGCATGAGATTGGTCATTTTGGTCAACAGACAGTTCAAAACCCAAATATATTTCATTTGCAGTGAAAGTGAAGAGCAGTATATCATTGTATCTGAGAAACTGACTGATTGAGAAGGGATTTATGATTATTACATTACTGCAGCTGTACTGAATTAGTTACATAATTGCTTTTCAGCACTAATTAGATAATAATCAAGTGTCACGTGAAAGAAAAATTATTGCTTGCTTGACTCATGTTTTGCCTGCATATTGCAGCTACTGTATTAAGCCCTTTGTAGCTTCCAGCTACCCACAGCTGTGTGAATGATAAAACCCTCATGTTGGGACTCCTCATCTGTGCACTCACGGATCCTTCGGTCTGATTGTTTTCGGATTTATACCACAGTCAACAGACAGTACGTTTGTCTGACAGTTGATCTCAACCTCCACCAGGTTTTGGGGTTCTGGGGACAAACTCTGGTGTGTCTCATAATGTAATTACCCAGCAGGTCAATAAAGGAATGAATGAATGAATTAGAAACAGGCCACCAAAGAACTGTTAAGCAAAGAGCAGCTTGATTTATAACAACCATGAGTAAACACAACTGTAATGCACTGTGACATGCCTTCTCGTTCCATTATACTCATAGTCTGGACGCTCAAGCTCCCACGACCCCCTAAGCAACCCTGCAAGGATAAAGGGCTGACCGCACTGTACCGTGACCAGGGAAGAATCCACATCACTCCCCCTGAATGTAAGGTACAAAAGCTGATCAGAACCTCCTTTCCATCACACAGGAGTAACTTTTCACACGGAGGCTGAACTCCAGCAACAGAAGCACACCTTTGCCAATTCTCCCTTGTCAATGATAAGATTCATCACCTTAGTCAAATAATAATTGTACTTGTAATTTCCAAATCCTTGTGTCCCTGTGCCTGCACCTGCACCTGCCTCCAGATGTTTTGAGCAAATAATTACTATCCCATCTGAAATCTGGTTTTTCTGAGATAAAATGGTGTAATTATGTGGTTAATTAGAGCATATTTGTGAGGATATTTCAAATTTGACAGGCAATGAATTGCCCTTTCAACAACTTCTACATGTTTTGTTGCTGCACAACTCTGAATTATAGGAGATATAAGAGCACCTGACACCAAAATAAAAATGAATCTTTATGATTTCATCGAAATAAGTTATAAAAATACAGTATAATTGATCGCACAAATATTTACCACCATCATCAAGTAGTATGTAGAAGCACCTTTGGGACTAATTAAAGTTCTGAGTCTGTGATAATGTGCACTGTAAAGAAAATGTAAAAATGTCTTTCCTGCCAAGACAACAACATCTTCAAGATGAAGCCACAAACATTCTGTATAACAGTGTTAATGCTCTAAAGTGACCAAGTGAGAGTACAGAGCTCAACTCCTCTAAGCACCTGTAACAGGATTTGAGGACGGGTACGTAGTGAATGGTTATTTTTGTACTTAATTTGAAGCAATATGTGGAGATTTTCACTTTGCCATCTTTTTCTCTTTAGCAAAGTCAAAACATTGTCTACAGTCATTACATTACAATCTCATCATTTACTTGGCTCAGACTGAAGTGGTTCATTTCCTCAGCTGCTCTAAACCTGGGAAGGATACCCGGTGTAAAACCTCTGCCCAATCTGATTTAGTGCAGGCTGACAGGCTGTGGCAACCCCCTCCATATTAACTGATTCTATAGGATAAGAGAAGTCCTCCTGTTTATCTTTCACTCTGACCTACCTATGGGCATCCTCTCCACATGTAATCAACAGATGTGCCCCAATACAGGTAATACAGTTCCCTTCTTACATTCAATAATCAAACATCTTTCATGAAACTACAAGATTTAGATTAAAGGTTCGACTCTTATGTTAATGGAAGTTTAAGAGCATGCAGCCGATAAGATCAGAAAGATGAAAATAAAAGACAAGCGTATGAGGATGCAATTTTAGGAGCAAATTAATGGGCGGTTTCCCAAGAGCTGTATTTCTTCTTATTATCTTCACACTGCGGGCCAAGTTTAAAGAAGGGAAGATAAACAACTTTATTGCCACAAATGGCCCCAGCTCCTAAAATTTATGACGAAATTACTACAGCAATGAAGCCACTTACCAAGAGTAATAAATATCACACTCTGTAAAGCGGGTAGCAGGGTTCTTCCATGTACAGTGTGTCTGTAAACTCTTGACAGCTCATTACAAATCTCATGATCCAGGATGGATAATGACATTGGTTTTGCTTTAAAACATGATGAACAACTTAGCTTACAAATGATTCATTTTTAAAAAGACTTGGCGACAACACATAAGCATTGAGCCTACACCAGGTTTAATAAATGATTAAATGAATGCATTACATTTTTTGCAGATTCTCAGTTTCAGGTTGATCAGTTTTGCACATTTTATCAATACTGTTGGATGTTATAGACCAGATGATACACCCTAATATCCTCTCCCACTCTAGGTGTCACCAGAGCTCATGTTACTCCTCCGCAGCATGCATTTCCATTCTGTATCTGTTACTCACCGGTTAGTCTTAAAAACACGTGCTCACCTTTAGGTTTAAACATGTCACAAAGCACCAAAAATTCAATCAAAGATGTTTCAAGCTTTTGCCCACTTCTACAAAACCTGACCAGACTAGAAACTGACAATATGTCATCTGTTAGGTTTTGGGCACACACAGGCAATAATGCATAAAAGTTAAATCTCTAAAGAGAGAATTTACCAGCCTCTAATGGTTTTTATTCATAGCAAACTGATTATTTCTAAACCACAATGCCCTCATAACCCTCACTCAGTCTCTCCAAAATATCCTCACACAAAAAAGAGGGAATCTATGGAGATCCAACCCCAATACTCATCCTCATAGAGGTAAACTAAAACGGTCATACATTGCATGTGCTGACTAGCCCACCTTTCTCCATCTGTTCCCTCTCTGGAGCATTTTTTAACAACAGTTCATTTTCCCTTACTTTCTTTTTCTGGCCATTTATGTCTATCTTAGCAGTATAATAGGCAGACTGACAAAGTGATGGCAACAGGCCAACAAAAATCAAATCAATCAAATTTCCTAATAACACCAAAGCACAACAAAGTTACATCAAGGCACTTTACACATAGGAGGTCCACACCAACTATATATGGAGTTGTCAAAGAGACCCAACAACAAAAGTGCGCTATGTTCAGATGCAGCAGAAAAAACACAAAGAAAAACATTTGGTAGAAAGATGTTTTTCAACCTAAGTGGCACTTCAGAAGTTTGCTCTGGGGTGAAATCATTCTGGGTGGATTGATTGGGTGTTCATGGGAATGTGTAGCAGCCCTCTCCCACTTTGAAGACCTCCATTCCTCCTGGGATCGATGGTCTCATCTTACCGTTCATGATCTATGGGAGCTGCTGTGCACTTGTCCTGACTGGCTGCCAAGTCCAAGCAGACTAAGCTACAAAGTTTGCTTGTCTTGCAGACCACATCAGAGGGACCGACCTGTCACTGATCTAAAACACCGCATGACCAATAAATGTCCTGACTCACCTGACGAAAGTGAAAGTAAAGTGGCGCTGGACAAGCAAAGGGACAGCTGCATGCACACGCTGCCTGACACACACACAACACGCATACAAACCTGCGGCCAAGGAAACAGAAACACAGCAGTGTGTCCAAAAGGAAAGTCTGAGAAATTAAAACCCTTCTCCACAAACACACACAGATACAGAAATGCGCGCACCTCAAGTGTCCGTCTCTCCTGGAGGCTCCCTGGATGCGTAAATGCAGCGCGTTGCAGCGAGCCCTTATTAAATCAGCAGAGAGGCCGACACTGTGGAAAATCCAATCCTGAAACGGCCTAGAAGAAAAACCACAGAGGGAAGTCCGTTAGAGCCTCCGTCCATTCACTCAGCTCCGGTGCGCTGACTGCGTGTGCCGCCAAGTGCGCAATAGGCAGGCCAGCTGCTGCCCCAGTCAATTCCAAACAGCACACACGCACACAAATACAACCTGCTTTCAAAATAAAAGCATGCGCTGCCCAGTGCCCTGGTGCATACCTTTCGATCCGAACTGACCACCGCATGGAGGGGAGTGGGGGGGCCACTCCCCTCCCCTCCCCTCCCCTCCCCTCCCCTCCCCTCCATGCATCTCCAAGTTATTTCAAGCCAACACTGGCAGGACCTCATGGATGCACAATGAAAAATCCTTACAATGATGCTTTAAAACGATTTTGTAATTGTCATAAAAAGTCTAATTAACCAAAAATATATTTAAATAACCACTCTAACTTCGTTATTCGCCCGACCTTCGTCTTAACCCGCAGCTTACCTCGACCGTCCTGCTGTGTCATGCAGACGTTGCGGGGAGGCGGATGTCTGAGAATCAGCCTTTTATCATCAGCTTTTTAGCAGTTTTGTTTCCATGCAGATGTAACGTATGGATGCATTGACGTCACAGCCTGCAGGGGAAAAAACATGTGGTTTGACTTATCACAGGGATCCTCTCGGGGCTTTCGTTTTCCGACATGAAACATCGTTAAATTAACGCAAAAGCCGTAACTCCATGGGGATTTTACTTTGAAGGCTGACTTAACCGTTCACTGCAGTTTCACAGCATCGGCCGTCCATTCCTGCTCTTGGCCCTCATGTATGACCCGGACTCCCAACATTCATGAAGCTGAGCGGGTTTTGTAAGAGCCATTGGTGAGCTGGGCATTTATAGATCTATTGCTTGATTAAAAATGTCCTTTCATTCATCCTCAGGTTCAGTCTCAAAATTTGATCTTCCTCAGTCCAACTGGGTTCCAGCCATTAACTTGCAGGAGCCACCAGTGAATTGCTCCCTGACATGTGGAGGTAGAAAGAGTGGCTGTGGTCTCTATCTACCCAGTAAATCCTCTGAGCTTCCCAATTTCACACAACAAACTCAACATCATCCGTCAAAATCGACCACACTAAAGAGCCTTGTTGAAGGGTCTTCTTGGGTCACTGCCTGGCCTGTCCAGCCTGGATTTATTCAACAAGTTTAAGCCCTCCAGAAATACAATTGTGAGCCCATTTCACACCCATCCATCCATCAAGATAGTTGTGTGTACATCTTCAGTCATTTTAATCGATAAATATCCATAATATGTGTGAATATGCTGACCTTTCATGACAGAGCGATTTTATTGCATTATTATAAACTCAAGCCAGAACACACAAAAACACTTTGGACCAGACCTCCACCACAACCGCATGAGACACCCCAGGCTGGCTGCTGAGCTCAGATGGGAAAGCCCGCAAAAGCTCAGCAGCAGCCCAGCAGGTTTTTTCCTTTTTTTTCCTTTTCATTTTGTATGATTTCCACATAGTCATAAGAGGTGGTGCTTCATATACATTTTAACGCAAATTGGACTGAGACTAGGTGACTAAATGGTGAGTAGTTACCAAAAGTTGAAAAATAAGTTGAGCTGCAGACGAAAAAAACTGCCACTGATATGTATCAAAGCAAGTTTTTCCAAAGGGGACAGTCATCCTTTAAACAATCTTTATTTTAATGTGTTTATAGACCTAAACTTGTGGCTTTAATAACAGTTATCAATTTGATCTGTGTTTCTTGGTTGTGAAAAAAGAAACCTCATCTTCATCAGGGTTAGTGTTTAACTGAAACAAAAAGATTTATCTAATTATTCTTATATATATATATATATATATATATATCTCTACCATATTTACTTTTATCTATAAAAAAAATGGTAATTAGCCTTCATTCATTAATAAAGCAGTATAATGAACAATCCATAAGCACAGTTAGAATGCGTGTTTTTATTTACGGGTAAATAAATAAAATGACAGAAAAAAAAGGTATATAAAGAATTGCTTAATTTATAGTCTGATGAGCCCAGGTAGGAGGGGAACAAAGCACAAAGGATCTGCAAATTTAGCTCTCAATAAAGGTGGAGAATTGTCAGACCAACTTGTAATATTTATTGATTTATTTAGTATTTATAGTTTGTATTTATGTTCAAGAAGACCTTCTGACAAGAATGACTACATACCTGCGCCTCTAAAAAACTTTTTAAAATATTGTCCACAAGGCTCTACATTTCATTTACTTGTTGGACAAATGTTTTTACTCAGCATGCAATAAAATCTCACAGAGACCATAACCTTGGAGGGCTCTGCAGCACAGCAGTTACTATCTTTGAAGCCTGTCAACCTGTCTGTACTTCACAACACTGAGCTGATCTCCTAAAGACAAGGATGAGCCATTATAATATTTAGATTGACAACATCTGGGGATGCTCTTATCCAGAGCACAGTTTTAGTGTTCAGGTCCAGAGAGGACCAGATGACTGCAGAGATTAACAGTTATAGTTTACGCCACTGAGAGTGCATTTAATGAGATGATGAACAGGTCTGGTTCGGATGTAGACAATTTTACTTCAAGAGGGCAGCATAGGTTTTATTCTTAGAACACATGTTCATGGATCTGTGCTACTTAAAATGAACAAAAACCCGAAACCAACAAAAAGTTTGAAGTCTTGGAATGACAGGAAAAGTATTAGTAAAACCATAGAAATGCTCTCCTTATGCCAGGAGTAGTGACTCAGCAGTGGTACAAATACTTAGTGCCCAATGGTGGATTATGTGGTTGTATTGTGGATTTGTCATTGTGTCCTGCGATCCTTGTACATTCTTCATGGTTACACAGGAGCCAATGATAACTCATTATATAGTGAGTTGTGAGGACAATGAGTGCAATTGCAGGGAAAAAAAAAAAAGACACAAAAGAATTTGATGTAAACTTGCTTAGTGAGCTGAACTTTCAGACTTTAAGCTCCAACAATGAATGCCATGTCCATGAAAAAAATCTTTTATTTCTCTAAACATATCTCTAACAAATGGAGAGCAGTTAACAGTTGTTAACAGCTTGAAATATCAAGGTGAACTCCACAAGGTCAACTTCTCCTGTTAGTTATTGATATTGTTTTTAACATGACAGGCTTTCTGTCATACTCATCATTGCTCCCACTGATACTTGTAATGGATGAATCATGGGAGAATGTGTTTCATTGCTTCCTTTACTGTGGGGCTTCATTTTCCAAGTCAGGGTGGGGAGTCAGATGCTTGCTCCGCCTTCTGAAGCAGTAGGGGGTTTAACCAGGAGATTTCTGTCCCATTAGAGAAAGGACTATGGATTGCCAATAGCCTGTCTGTCCATTTATCAAACACAGCATCAGTCTGTGAGATATACAACCAATACAAATGGTTTGATTTTGACTGATGTTCTTTTAGCTGTTTAATCACACACATCTTTCACCCTACTGATGTTGACTTTAGAGATGTAGCTCACAGGACTGACAGCTGCTGTAATTCATTGTGATGTTTTACACAGACAGTCATGAGAATAATGAACTGCATCATCCATCAGAAATACTATTTATTGCCAGTATTCCTACAAAAATCAAATTGATCTTTAATTTTTAATTATGGGACAGTCTGGTGGTCTAACACACGGTCCAAACTGCAGCAGCTATTCAGGAAGGATACAAGTCTTTAATTGATATAAAAAAAAAATATCGGGACACTTTTAGTTTAGATTCAGGAAAGTCTACAAATAATGTGGCATCATGGGAATTCTGTTAACAGCTCTGTGAGGCTGCATTGTGTGGCACTGTAGCATTTCAACACATTGACGACAACCAGGTAGAATGTTTACCTTCGACCTTTTAGTTCGATATGTTAGCATGCTAAAATTTGACAATGATGACTCGGCACAAAATACAACCGACACTTATGGGAATGACAATTTGCAGGTCATAAAACAAACTATTGGACAAAGTTATATTTTGACCATATGATGCTCAACAAAAAGTAAATTTGTTTCAAAAAATGTCCAGAGGCATGAACATGTGGAAAATTGCAATCTGTGCCATAGGAATCACATTTATTTCAGACCATAAATCAAAACCACACAATGGCACTAATTTCTTTCATTAAATCATATGTCACGAGCCTCCATCTGATGATGATTGGATAGAAAATTAAGTCTGGGCTAACTGTGGACATACCAAGCAGAAGACAGTCATGTTCTTCCCTAGAGCTACCACTAGAAAGGATAAAAATATCTGTGTCAAGAAAGATAAATTAGAGAAGTCTCACTGCAATTCACTTCCGGCAAGTCTGGCCCATTTCAGAGATTTATCTGTGTAGATACACCATCAGTGTCTGCACAATTACATCAACTAAATTCTAAATTTATTCTGTACTGTGCAATCTAACAAACATAGTCAAAGAAACAGATCAACATTTTGGGAGATATAATTATTCTGTTCTCTGACAGTTACAAGGCAAGACAAGCTGTCAAAACAGGCAGTGGATCCTGGGCCATCAACTCGTAATTGTCACTAGGATCCAAACTGACTGTTTATCAGGTAGTTTTGGTAATTTGACCAATGAATTTGCAGCGTTGCAGCTTGTGACAATGAATCTAATCCTGCAGGTGACAAACTGAGATCAATCTTTTACTGGACTGAGTTCACTGAACGCAATTCATCAATCTGTTCAAAAAGAGGCGACATCCAGAAGCCAGTGAGTTTAGTCCTCCATAAGGAACAGCTCAACTTTACATGGCTGATTAACCAACACTGACTTGTGAAATCACTCACATTGGTTTAAACTGAAAGCAGAATACAGCCCACACGCGTTCTGTTGAAGGTAAATTTAAAAACAATTTAATGATGCTCTGACAGTCTTCTGGAGACATTCCTCGTTACCAACAGACTCTATAATCTGTTCCCAGATTGAGTGAATTTCCCCAATCCAATCTGTAGGGTTTTTTTTTTTTTTTTTTAAGAAACCCCCTCTTCTGATCTAATTAGAGGACATTACTTAGATACAGTTCACTGGCATAACCAATTTTAAACAGGATGACTTTGCTGACCTTTCAGTTATGATATTGGTGACCAGGGTCAAAGGAGCACTTGACCACTACTCAGATATTTTGCTTGTCTTTGATGTTGTCTGACCGCTCGCTGCATTAAAGTAAGTTCCCAAGCTATTTTCTGGGTCACTGAGGACATCTGGCATGTGTGCCTGATCCAAATTGACCTGAGCTGTGTTTCCCAATTTGAAGGTAAATTGGACTCAGACATTCTTAGAAAAAAGCAAAAGTCACCTTAAGTGTCAAAAGCACGCATCTTTTCATACTAACTCTGCTTTTTGGAGTAGCTCTGAATTTGCATAGGGTCAAAGGTCATCAAGCACAGTCTGTGATTCCTCCCAACTCTGGATATAAGAAAGGAGGAAATTAAAGACAATGTTAGTTTGAAAGAAAAGAGAAATGTCAAG
Source organism: Remorina albescens (assembly GCA_034769265.1). Classification (NCBI taxonomy): domain Eukaryota; kingdom Metazoa; phylum Chordata; class Actinopteri; order Carangiformes; family Echeneidae; genus Remorina; species Remorina albescens. Next base: position 54,744,634 of record CM068475.1, read on the forward strand.
TAGTACTAAAGAGGAGAGAACATCACTGGACAAAAGGCCAACTTAAAGTGTCTCAAGTAACCACACAAAAAGCTAAAGATGTGGAAAGGAACCAACAACATAGGAAAACAGTACAGGACTGATCCTTGAAACTACTACTACTTCTCACTGCCAAAACTAAATATTAACAGGATTCCGCCACAGGATTTATGCTACACAACTGTCTTTGAAGACATTTGGGGCTAGTATAAATGTCCCACTTCATTTTCAGAGAAACTGAATAGCCATCAATAGAGATGAGTGGTTTATTGACATGATTATCAATTATTTGCATTTGTTTTGCATATCTCTTTACCTTCCTGTCAAATTATTTTGTTTCATCCAAAAATGTAAAATTGATTGACCAGCTATCGTTTAAGCCAGATTCATACATGTGTGTGCCTTTGTGAAAAAAATCTATGATAATTTAATTACACTTTGCACTACTTAATAAGTAACAATTAGCTAAATTACATGGAAAGTACATTGCATAACTCAAATATATTGAACGATTAAAAATTACAACAATAATAATCTAATCTGGAGATCAGTTAGATCAGAATCTGAAAAATCAAATGTGTAGTCAAGTGGGAGAATCACGCTGTTACTCAGCCTGAACATAACCCCTTCCCCAGCATCCATCTTGGACAGGTTGTTGACACAGATACACAGGGCTCCACTTTCAACACTCCCATTATTGAAGCCTGGAAATGCACACTAAGAGATGAGTTATCCTGAGATTCTGCGGACAGTTACTGGACAAAAGTACAGTAAATTCCATGGTTCCAGGAGTAAAAACTTGCCAGAGGGAGGAATTCAGCAAGCACACTGAGCACCCAACAATTCTCTGAAAAGCCTTCAGTTGATTCACAATTCTGCTGCACAAATATTAAACAGGAACTAGAAAAAGAGACCATATTTCTCCTCTGCTAGCTTCTCTTCATTTGCTCCCAGTAAATTCAGAATAGAATTTAAAACCCTTCTCCTTACGTACAAAGCTCTTAATGCAAGCTCCATCATATCTCAGAGAGCTGATAGTTCCCTATTGTCCTAGGAGGTCACTTCCCTCTCTGGATGTAGGTTTACTTGTGGTTCCTAGAGTCTTTCAGCTATCAGGCTCCTCTTCTATGGAACCAACTCCCCGTATCGGTCTGGGGGGCAGACTCTGTCGCAGCTTTCAAGACAAGGCTTAAAACCTTCCTTTAATACAAAGCCTCCAGTTAAAAACTTAAAGGTTAATTACTCTTTTTCTTTTAGTTGTGCTGATATAGGCCTAGACTGCTGGGGGTGACACTGAGCACCTCTGTCTCTCTTTCTCTCTTTCTCTCTCTCTCTCTCTCTCTCCTCCATGCATGTACATCACAACCTAACATGTCTCTAACTTTGTTTCTTCCGTAGTCTGTGTTTTGTCCCTCCTGTCCCCGTCCTACAGGTGCTGAATTATCTCTGCTCCATGTTCCTGCTCAGTACCTCCTGCTGCCAGTTACCTTTAGTTATCATTACACACTACAACTCACTTCCTACTGTGACCTCTTCTTCTCCCCTGCTGCTAATATTTACTAGTGCACATTCAGAAATACCAGGATGAAATCACTGTATGTTTTCTTTGTATTTTCATGGCAGCTTCTCTTCTCCTGCTCCTGTTCTCTCTCCATCCCAACACCAAGTCCTCCCCTCCTCTCCTTCACACTTGCTCTCACCGTGTCTCTCTCACTGCCTCTGCTTCTCTCTCTGCCCCCCCACCGTCTCACCCTCTCTGAACCCAACCAGTCGAGGCAGATGGCTGCCCCCCCGAGCCTGGTTCTGCCCGAGGTTTCTGCTTCTTAAAGGAAGTTTTTCCTTGCCACTGTCACTAAGTGCTTGTTCTTTGAGGGATATGTTGGGTCTCTTTAACATCTCCATAAAGAGTTTGGTCTACACCTGCTCTATGTCTAAAGTGCCTTTGTTTATGATTTGGTGCTGTATAAATACATTTGATTTGGTTTGATTTTGATTTGATTTGACTCGTCTGCAATCAAAACATTAACTCAAGCACGTTCTAATCAGGTGATGGGTAATATCAAAGCATAATTACCAGAGGCAGTATCTCAAGGTACATCTAGGAGTGTAGAGTTTCTCTTTGGCAGCTCCAGCCTGTTGCCTCTTCTTTGTTGCAGATTGTGGAGAAATGGGAGGAAAATTAACCAGGACACAAATGATCAAAAAGAGGTCCATCCTGCAGACATCCTGAAAGCAAGAAAAAGTAGAGCTATTGTCTGAAAATCTGACTTTAATCCAACACAAAGAAAAACTAGGACAAGAATCACTGAGTTAAGAGTTATAATGTTGATCAAATAGCGAGAAATGTGCCGTGATTTATGAGTTGATCGTAGTATTAACAGTCAACCTCCAATGCAATGTTCATACGTCCAGCTTGTGATTTAATGTGTCATGGATCTGTTTTTATATTGATGCCATTATCAATTCTCAACACAATCTCAGTTTTACTTTATGAATCATTCAAATCTCCTGTACATTAATTGATTGGTATCATTTTAGTTCCAACATGCATGGAAAGAAACCATGATTAATTCAGGCAATGGGATCGTGTATGGAACTGAATCATTGTATCATAAAGCTTTCGGATTTAAGAGGGAAATCCAACGAGGAGTTGAAATATAACACATTTCCTCTGAGCTCCAGTTATGGCTGGAAGGTAAATGTACCTCATGACATCAACTCCCCTCTCTTAATAAGAAATGACATGACACTAAGAGCACTAAAAGACAGTTTCTGTAACATTTGGTACAAGACAGACACAAATGAATTTATGAGGTGTTAATTTATGTGTTTGGATTTTAGATCATAAATCAGAGTGAAGCCTTACAAATTAAATCAACTTTAATGAGGGAACAATAAGGCCTGCAGTTCTGTCAGTGTGTGACTATTTCTGATCTATAAAATGTGCGATTAGCTGCACGAATACTTTAATCCTGTGATCAAAGGTTGGTGTGGTTTCCAGGCTAAATGTGTTTGCTCTATCACCCGGGTGATAAAATGTGGCAAGACACCATAAAATAAGCTATAAATACTGAGCCCTTTTGGTGCGAAAATTAAGTTTATGGCAGTAGAAAGGTTATGGTCGCTTCAAAGCTGAGACGACACGTTTGTGATACCTCACTTTTCTTTGGAACACACCACTTTGCCTTATTTTACATTATAAATATGAAAGCGTTGGTAATGATGATGCCTCAGAATGTATCCGCTATATATTTGAATGGCGCTACATTTTGGTCACAAAAATCCAGGACAGCAGTTGGTGTCCATTAAAAAATAGCTTTGCTTTTGCAAAGTTTGTAGTTGAACTTAATTTTGTTCCTTTGTTCTGCTGCTATTGTTAGCACCAAAAAAAGTATCCTTTAATAATATATTATTAGATTTTTTAATATCATAGAGATTATCATATGTTAAATTCAGTTATATTGTATTAAATTACTATGCTGAAATGCATAGTAATGCTGGGAATTCAATGGAATTAAAGATATACTTTCCTATGCATCTCTTGCACTATGCACATGTGCATATAATACAGTCATTAAGTTTAGGACAACATCGAAAATCTATATATCAATATTCTTACCGGATAGTATTGAAAACAAATAGTTTTGAAAATTAAAAGATGAAAAAACAAAAAAACAAAAACACATTTGAAATCACTCTGCAGCAGCTCTGTGGCATTGACCAACACCTTTGTGCAAAAGGCCAGGTTTCATTGAGCAAAAATCCCTTCAACTGAAGTGTCCACTTGGATTTAATCTACTCATCAATGAACATTATAGTAATTCAACATCCAACCAATGTTAACTTAATATAAATAGGGCTATGCCATCAAGTTGCAAACAAATCATAACTTACTAAGCTGCACTGTGACGTTGAGGCAAGAAAAAAGAAATTGTCAGAAGTCAAATCGATATCCAAAGAGGTGCTTTCGCCGTGCCATTTTGGGTCCAAGCTTAAGTGTTATAAGAGGGCAGTGACTCGTTTTGCAGAAACTGTATCAGTTGTATTCAAAGCACAATCAGGCAAACCAGAGGCAACCACATCATCAGAAGATTGATGCATCATGCTTGGTTCTCTGTGGGAAAACCAACTTCATCACAGATGAAAGATTTATTAAATAAAGAAAATGAAACTCCAATCATATCAAATCAATTAATATAGTGCAGAGGGAGCAGCAGAGGGTAAAAAAATCAGAGAGAGGACATTTGTGACTTTGCTGCCCTTGTCTGCCCCACCCTAGACATTTCAGACCCCGTGTCCTGCCTCCACCACACTAAGGGTTAGGGATTTTTCCCCTCTTTGGGGAGGCCCAACCTCTGAAACTCATCAGTGTTTTCTGCTGATTTGTGTCAACTCAAATATAACAAGACCAATAATTAAAGTTCTTTTCATTACATAAACAAAAAAAACTATATTTAAGGTCCGAATCCTAAAGGTCCACAAAACCATTCTTTCTGTTGAGATCACTGTAATTTTCTGGATAGAAAAATATGTTTTGGGGTTGTTATTTTTTTATTTTTTTATTTTTAAAGAGTGATGCTCCAATGCTGTTAGTTCCAACAACTCACCAGCGATTCCACCAAAACCAATGGACAGCAATATGTGCAACATTTTTCTGTAATACAAACTTTGAATCCAACAGCTTCAATGCTTCATTTCATCCCTCCTGACTCCTCTCTCCCTCTTTCTCTCTCACGCTCACTCTAGGGATGTGTAAACAAAAGGCAAAAAAGCCTAATTACTCTTGTAAACAATGTGCAATATTATGCCACATGGAAAAACCTGGAGTCGATCCTCCTAAATATTCTGGATTTGTCTAGATTTTTATGTGATTCACTCTGATTATGCTCGAATGGCAGCAATACAATAAGTATCAACGGGAAGTGAATCATTCCTGTTTTCCGGGATCATCCCCGTGGTGTCACTAAGTGTGTTACAGTTAATTTTAACCTAAACCACAGTGACACAAACATGATTCAGCCTTTCGTGGACTGTGCTGAAACACACTGTGAGGCTCCCACTGAAATGGAGATGAGCTGGACACCAACGGGGGGTGGGAACCTGTGCAGTAGAGAAACGGACCTCTTATTTTTGACTCCTCTGCGGTGGTTTAGTGACTGCAGATCAGAAATATAGAAGCAGCCTGAGATGTCTTAGATTGTCACAGCAGCTCCTGCTCATAAGGTCAGAATACTTTAAAGCATCACTCTGGTATTTTTTTTCTGCTCCCCCTTCACTTTTTTCTCTCTCCTAAATTGCTGTCATCCTCATCTCACCCCGTCCTCTAGTTGGTGAACCATCCCTGGCCTATAGGGATGTATTCTGAATTAGTTTACTTTCCTGTGTAATTTGGTAATAAAATTTTGGTAATGTAATAAAAAAGTCACACACGCCAAACAGATCACAGAATCACATCGCCTCTTTGCTGTTTACTTATTTCTACTGTCTGCCAGAGAAAACAAGACAAGCAAAAGGTATTTCCATTAAATAATTAGGATAGAGCTGGGCAATATGGGCTAAAAGTCATATCTTGATATTTTTTAGCTGAATGGCGATACTCGATATATACTATCAATATTTTTTCTGTGACATGATTGGGGTTTCCCCCAAAGCATTATAGCATAGCGTCCCTGTTAGTTACATTTTTTTTCAAGGCAAACCCTTAAAGACAGTCAGTTACAAGTTAAAGCCGTGTTCAAAATGTCACACAGACACTTTAATAACAGAGGTCACCCTGAACAATATCAAAATGTATAAAACAAACTGAACAAAAAAATGACTGCATATCTGAAATAAAATGCTCCTTGATTAAAATAAAACAAATCCCTTTTCGTAGTTTGACACATTCATTGTACTTATGGCGCTGTTGTAAGTGGTGGAAGAGATTTTTCGTGCTAGAATTTTTTGTTGCAACCAGTTTTTGACATTCTAAAAAAAAAAACAAAAAGAAAAACTTTAAAATCATGTTTACGCTCCAATATGTGATTAAAATGGAACTGACATGGTGTAATTGACTGCACCGTGAGCAGTCATAAGCTCCAAGATGTTTTTTTGCCCGCCCCCCCCACACTTCACCACTCATTCATTGCATTACTTTTCCATTTGGGCGTAGCACCTCTGATTCAACTTTTTTTTTTTATAGGAGATTTTATAGGAGTTAGAGTGCTGTAAAACCAACCATGCCTGTAACAGTTTGTTTGATCCCTAACACATCTGGATTAACCCTCCAGTTAATACCTCACTGCAGGCTTTATGCTACCAAAAACACCTGACTGCCCAAGTAGAGCTAACACATGTTTTTAAAGAAAACCTTTAAAAGTTTAACAATTCAAAAGATATCCAAGCCTGCCCTTGTAAACCATGATGTTGGGACTGAGAAAAGTTGTTCAATGAGAACCTCTGTTCCTGGGGGGCGTTGAACTGTTGAACAGTCTGACACCATGCCAAGAAAAACAGGTTAATTTTCCAGAAGTGTTCATTAGATCAAAGAATATGTGGCTTTCTAAATCACAGAGAAATCATTTTGAAAATTTACAACATATTTTCATAAATCTATGACATGGTCATAGAATGTTTGAAAACAGACCATTGTTTCCTATTTGGAGTCAATGAAGCTCAATAAAAGAAATGACACAAAAACCATGTTTACAGGATGATGAATAATCCTGAGACAGACAGAAAAATGCAGGATTCCCCAACACTTGAAGTAACCGCCCGAGTCAAACTGTGGTTATGAGGAAGCGTTAAGTATAATCTAGTGAAAAGGATACTTCCTCTGGACAGTCACTGTCTCGAATCCCCCAAACAGCTGGGGAAAAATTTGGCCCAGTCAGTGTCTGAAGGATGACTGAAAGAAAATGAGAAAGAATGTCAGCCACATAAAAGAGAAGACCAGATTCAGACCAGGCTCCTCCTGTGTCAACAAGTCCCAGACTTCACTATCACCATGTTGCTGGCAGATAGCTGCAAAGCATCTTTGTTGCTATAAATGTATTATTTTATTTTTCATTTGTATTCTGTCAGTTAGTTTTTCTCTCCCTGGTTCTGTTGTTATGTTAATGTCTGTACATTTTCAATTAGCTTATTTTACTTTAAGTTGATGTTGCACTTGACATGTACTTTCTCCAACATGCACACAGCTTCAACGCATGTTTTCACTTGCATTTCAAGCTAATTCAAACTTGGGGGGAAAAATACTATTTGCAGCGAAAACATTTCATGCATCAACAAGTTTGATTTTTAGACTTTGGTTTTGAAAAAAGTTGTGCCCTCAAGCCCCTGCAAATCAGCAAATACTGGTGGTCAACCTTTCATTCCTTTAAACAAAAAGAAGTGAACTAAATATTGTGCCATTCTTTCCTCAAAGGGTGATCTGTTTCAGAGCACTGGATACATAGTGGCAGTTACTGCTGAAGCAAATTATAAAAATCGGGATTATTTTGCAGCTATTTTGAGTATTCCACTCCTTCCTGAACAAAGTTAAAAATAAATTTTATTAGCTGATCCCGCATATTTTGAGGAACTCAAGCAGCCTCAGCTAACTTAGTTGCTTGTGGCCATGAGCATATAGGTCCATGTGCAACACATTAGACAGGTTCAAAACATAGACGATAGATTACTGTAGGTACCCACCGAAATATAATTTTACAAACAGCGCAAACTTTGACTGCCTCTGATCTGACAAGTAGCTTTTGTTCTTAGCAACGCCAGGTTGATTTCTTGTGGCAGACCAAATCTGAAAAGTGTGGGAAATGCTGCCCTCTGATTTGAAACTGTAATGTTCTATCAGCTCATTTTTCTGCGCCATCAGTTACCACTCTGCAGTTGTTTATTTTCCAGTGATAAAGGAGGTATTTTTCCACATGCTATCAGATTTCATCTGACTCAAAGTCTTAAATGTCACCATCAGATGTTTTCCATTTTGCAATATATAATCAGGCTGCTGTATTCAGTCACCTTAATAGCCTTTGCTGTGAAATGTTTTGATTGCCAAGTAGAATGATCATGGTGAGTATTCACATTTCTTGAGGAAAATGAAATATTTGGGGGGAGAGCCAGGGCCATAAGAGATGCTGAAAGAAGTGACAACAGCAGAAGAGAACATCTTTTCAGAATGTATGCAAAACCTCAGGTCTTTCAGTTTGCCTAGGCTTAATTATAGGGCACTGACAGTGGTGTGGTTGTATATTTCTGTCGCTGTAGCATGATTGGACTATACATTACAGATCACGAGTTTTTGGTGATTCTCCTAAGAGGGTTTGATAAAGGCATGTCTGTCTCTCATTCTCAGAGAAAAGTGATAAAAACCAACATTGACATGCACTTTTAGACACACAAACATTAAAAAGGACAATGCTGAGGCCTTTTCCGTGCAGAGAGCCTGGGGTTTCGGTGCTTTTCCGATGACGTGTATGGTGAAAATAAGCTGCAAGGAGTTGGAGTTGTTTAAAGGATCCTTTGATGGAACTGGACTGTGACGACTGAGACATTAGGAGAGCTGTAGCTAATTACTTTTGGCATTTGAAAACTAGTCAACCGGCCATTAAAATGTAGTCACATGACTTTGATAAGTCAAATAATTTACCCTAATTGATGTTTCCAGTATTTCATTCCAGTAATTTAGGTTTTTTTCCTAGTGTGTGTCCCCCACGCTGCTGCAACCGCACATTTCTCCACTTTAATTTTAACCATACAACCATATTTCCTCATACCTAATGATCGTTGGACATATATGTACTGATATGTATATATGTATATATATATATATATATACACATACATACATACATACATACACACATACACACACACACACACACACACACTACCAGTCAAAAGTTTGGACACACTTTCCTATTCATTTGATTGAGAAAGTGTGCTGAATTGATAAAAAGCTGAATTCATAATACAAGTAACTGTAATAATAGTAGTAGCAGATGAACTTGTGATTATTTTTCACTGGAAATGTTCCTGTCATGTCACAGGAAAACGTTTGCCCATGGGCCTCTAAAGGTGATGTTAACCACATCCACTGAAATGAAGAAAACCCAAATAAATAAATTCAAGGCTCATATTAGTGATCTAACACCTGGAAGTCCTCCTTAAAACAAATAGCCACAATGAAAACAAATGTTGCAAGTCCACTAACATGCCTACCGACAATCCAACAAAAATAAACTTCATAAAAAAGGAGGAAAGTGTACTCATTTACAGCATCTTTCAACAAGGATTTTTACTTTAAAAGAAAAGCTTATGAATTCGCTATAAAGTGTTTTTCCGGCCCCTTTACCAGTCTGATGTAGCATCGGAAAATGTCTGTGAACACACCAAGCCAGACAGGTCTACTAAACAAACATTGCACAGTGGGTCTGCATGGTGCAATGGCTATAAATTTTAGAAAGCCACAGGATGACATATAGACATATCTATTCACCTGAAACCAAACACATACGGAAGATACTGTTCATGACTTGAACCCTCTGGTAGGTCTCTCTTTTGAAACAGGTGTATTTTAGCATTGGAAATGTAACAATGGTTACAAAGAAAATCTGAGTGACGTGGGTGAAAAAAATTAATGAAATTCTTTGCATCTAACCCTGAGGAGCTTGGATAAAGATATAAAATGATACAGAATGGCTAACCGTGTAAATTAACACATTTAAATAACAGAAAGTAATAAGACCGATGAAAAACGGTACCACACCTTTCACAGGAAAATTGCAAACAATCCCTTGGGTGGAAATGAATCACCACTCACACCAATACCTTAGTGTGACAAGTTATATGTCTGCTGTGAAACATGTCTATATGCCATCAGCACCAACTAAATGGCAAGTTGCCATTAAGTTTGTGTTTAAATGATGCCCGCTTTTACATTTCTATTTCCAGCAGACTTCCCCCCACTGATCACACTTAGTTAAATAAATATAAGCCTCTGACTTTAGCCCTGATACATTACATACACATTATACACATTTTAAGTTTCATGTTTTATAGCTGATAAAAAATCCAAATTGGAAAAAAATAATGCTGGAAAGATTGGCGATCTGTAATAAAATTTTAATGTAAGAACATGAGTGAATGAGCTGAAGAGTGTGTTCTCAAGAGCTGGACTCACATGCTTGTCCTATGGTGAAGGTGTTTGTTTTCTTCAAAAGCTGCCATAATCGCTCACTTGGTTAACATTTGGGCCATGTGACTTTTTGGTCTGTCAATGCCCTCTAGCATCTGCTAATGTAACTAAGAAGCTACAGAGTGCTTCTTGAGCCACGCCTTCCCATAATGCCTGAAAATATAAGAAAAGAATAAACTACTAACTCTCCAAATTCTTTGGAAATAAATATTCTAAAGCAGACTGACTTCATTAGAGTATTAAATAGCCACTATTAAAAAAGTACCGACTTAAAAGTGCTCCCTAATAAATAAAAATCTGAAATAATAAATGATTGGGCTGGTTTGTCTCAGCTAGTCACTTTTAACATTTCAAACACACTTAAAGACGACAATCACAAAATCACTTAGACTCAAAGTCCTTGTTTTGTTCAAGTAGCACAAAGAAAAATATATCACAGTCCTCATTTGGCTGGATAAACGATATTAGTAGAGAATAATTAATTACAATGGAAACAAAGGTAAATAATTAACAGATAACAAATACTCAATGTATTCTTGGTTAAAGGTGGTCAGTCTAGTTTCCTGAACATTTGATGTTCTGTGAAGTCACCGTGAAGTCTGAATGTTTCAGAGTTGCCTCTGTTAAAATTGTAGTGATGATGACAACACTAGTTTTTAAACAGAATGTGATGCTTGGCACAAATCTATTGTGTGAGTACTCCACCTTGATGCCAGCCGTGAATAATAAATCTGTCTTGAAAAGAGAAACAGGAACCCACTTTGGTTGTCTCTTCAGACAGACTGAGACACAATAACTAACACAGGGAGAGTTCAGGCTAAAAAAACTCTTATAGGCATACCGACAAAGGTCAGATTATAGGACTCTTGGGTCTCGATTTAAAGTGTTGTGCTTAATTTTTATTTTCGCCATCTGCATGACACTAAATATAATCTTTTCATTTCCATTTGAGCAGTGGAAACATGTTCTAGTGAGCTGCTCTTAGTGATTTGAAGCACTGTTATTGTGTTACTTGAAGCAAATCCCAATGATTTGCTTAAATCAAAATTTTATTAAATTGCATTTGTTGTTATTCATTGAAAAGATCCTCTCCTACATGCCAAGTGTGTCATGTGGGTAGAACACAAAACACTTTAGGCCCTAAGTGCCTGTGGTGTATTGTGACAAAGACGGTTGTTATTAGATACGATCAGTGGTTTAACGGGCAACAAGAAAGAGTCAAAGCTGCTGTGTTCATTTATATGTGCTGCCAGCTGGATATATTTTTCTTCAAAATTTGGACTAGATGGTGGTATTATGGAAGCTACTGTTTAAATTGTATTTAAACATCTACACTGAATGAGGTGTAGATGCTTATGTTAGTAGCATTATTTAATAAAGAAAAGGAATGCCCAGAACAAAATTTATGTTGTTTGTATAGGAACTTGGACTGGCCTGAAAACTGCAAATAAGACTGTCATGAAATAAAATGATGATGAGAAAGAGAACCCGTCACGGCCTCAGGTTTATCAATTAATTTTCTGACTTGCAATTCATTATATTCCTACTGGTCATGACAGGTCAAAATCTATCCACTTATTTAATAGATGTTGAGTTTAGAAACTCTACGCAACTCTAGCATTCATTAAAAAGATACAAGGTGGGCTCCCTGGTGGTTCAGTTGGCCAAGGTGCATGGTGTGTGTCTTTGATATCCTGGTCTGGAAGCGTTCCCTGGTTCTTAATAACTTGTTGACTGTCTCTCTACTTGATTCGCAGTATAAAGTTAAAAGCAATTGCTAAGATTCAAGGAATGGTGTGAGGATAGATAGCATGAAGGTAGAAGCAAAATAGTGTTTAATTTTTTGTAAAGGAATCCACATCACCATTTATTTTCTTTTCAATGGGGGTTGGAGCAGTCGCAACACGCCCAGGGCAGAGGGCAAAGTAACACTCCAGACAACTTGGTTATGAGCTGCTGAGAATACCCATTCAGCTGAATTTCATTGGGTTTTGACCCCAGTAGGCATCCCAGAAAGGACAACATCATTGATGTGTTTCAAAACCAGATTCTGACTTTGAGAAATGATTCTTAGTATAGAAGTCCACTGTGTTCAAAAAAGTTGGAGAAAGACATGGCTTCATACATAAATACTTATTCATACAAATTAAGTGGAGTTTAGTTTGATTTAACTGGAAGTCATAGTGCATTTGCAGTTATTCTGCAAACAATATGGTCAAATGTTATTATGAAGTTATTTTTCCCATCATGTGGGACACATACACACACATATTTGGTGTCACAAATGCATTTGTCCAACTCAAAATTACAATCCCAAAGGCAAGACTGACTGAATGTTTTCTCCCCAGTTGACTGCTCTGAATTATAGTTTAATCAATATCATGTGATTAATTGCTTAAATGTCATGGCTCAACAAAGGAGACAAGTCATCACGGCCAAGAAGAAGGAAAGTTACAGAGGATTTAATAAGCAAAGTAAACAGGTAAAAAATTAAGACAAAAATCTAATAAGTGAGTTTCAAGGACCAAGTTAATATCACCTGAGCCCTGGCATTTTTTTTTTTTTATATTGAATGGGAACTGTAAATTTCTTTTTTTGTGTGCTCAAAAATTTGCCTATTCACTGTTCAACTTCATAGAGGTTTCCATTTCTTCTGACAACTGTGGATGTGGACAAGCCCCACGAAGGAGGATCATTTTTCAAGGAAACAGATGGAAGAAATACTGAATGAAAACTTTTACTCTGTGACTTGTTACCACTGATTTCCTTTCTAATCCATTACGAATTAAAACTTAGATTGGTATCAAACACACTAATATAATATATACTAACTGCTATGACGGTGGTTGTAGTTTGGAAAGTGCGTCAGCGTGTATGCTACCAGTTTCTAGTATACACACCGACATACAATTTGTACAAAATACACAAAAAGAAGATCAAGTGGTTTCACAGGTTTGCTGTTGTAAAGATTACTGTTATTTAAATTTAAATAAAAGATAACCCAGTAGAATACATCATGAAATTAAAAAAAGCCAGGATAAATAAATCAATACATTTTGATAGAATCTGTTAGACATCAGTCAAAATAAACAAGACTGGATCAGTGAACAAGGGGCTGCTCATACATTATACATATATAGAATGTACATAGCAAAAAACAGCTTCCTACGGTGCTGCATTGTGATTTTGCTGGACAAGAGTGAAGAATTTCCCTCAGGTCAAGTTCCTGCTTACATTTCATTTTTAAGCATTTAAAATGCTTAAAACTCTTATGGTGGCAAGTGCCCTGTGTATAACAAAAGACCAGATGTCTGATTTCATTTTAGTTCTGAATTTTTCTCTTCTGTCTAGCTGTTGCATAGGCTGAACTATGGTATATTCAGTGTTATCCATTACTACCCCCCCCAAAAAAACCCCAAACTCTTTGTCAGATATGAAACCATTCAACCTACAAATTTAAGCGGCCCAAAATCTAATTGCAAATTTCCAATGGCAATGCCAAGATATGTGGGCCAAGTGTAGCTGCATTCAGAGATTCCATCGACAGCACAGACAAATGTAGTAACTAGTCAAAGAAAGGTGGAAGCAGAATCAATCAGAAGTGGAATGCAATGTAAAGCAAATGTTTTCACATTTCTGTGCTGTAGAAAACAAGATGGAGAGAGGAACATTGCAGAGTGGTCTCAGCTGGACAGAGCAGAACCGTACATACACCTGACACGAGCATTTTCATGAAAATCGTGACCCGATGGCACAGATGTTACTTATGAGCATCAAGCTAGGGGAAAAAACAATGACAGTACATAATGAAGTGAATCTACCAGTGGGAAAAGATGATAAAGCATCCACCCAACGTAGGTTGAGTAGCACTATAAGCCCAAGTTTACGGTCAATCATGGTAAATTTATGGTGAAGGATTATGTGCCAAAAAACAAAAATCCCACAACCATAGATATTCTCTGTGGGATATCTCACATGCTAACAAAACTGCCATGAAGCCCTAAAATATATGTGGCTCTTTAAAGCAGATCCATAAAACTTGTACAAGAATGATAAATATCTTTAGTGGATGAATGATTGGATGAAACATAATCATGTTATCTAAAACTGAATTTTGTTGATTTAATATAAACTAGTGCACTAATCCCTATGTAAATGATTATCTTGCTAAAAGCTATGTTTGCAACTCAGTGGGCAGTTTTTTTGTGTTTGCCATTTTCATCAACCTAATCTAGCATGTTAGCATTAGCAAAAAACAAAACAAAACAAAACCAAACAACTACAAAAAAAAACAAAACCTTTTCTTATACTTGCTAAGTTTATGTGGGTGTTATAATGGCTAAAAAACTAAAAATAAGCCCAAACTGATTGCTGCCCATGCTTGAAGACTGCGATTGCTGTATTTGGCCACAGTTTAACAGTAACCAGTGCCTGCCAGGCACTGCTACAGTATTTTCATGTGGAAGCTGTTACCATTTCAATTCTGTTTCAACTGTTTCATTTACAACCATGGAGCAAAGGGAGTGAATAAAAAATATAAACGCACGAAAGCCACAAATATAAACAAAATTTTTGGCATCTTTAAAGTAATTAGTATTAAACAGCTATTCCATTCCTCTTTGAACCATTTTGAACCTTTACAAGCTCTTGCACTCTTAATTTTTATGTGATGTTATTGAAATGTGTGACAGTTCAGATTTTAAGGTTTAACAAAGCATTTGGATTAGATTGCTGCACCCGATTTTAACGGGAGAAATGTGTGTTGCATCCACTTTGTAACGGAGAAACATGTGCTGGCCCCTTCCACATTAGTACATTATTCAGTGCCAGTGCCAATAGCTGCTTTCCTAAAGTGACCTCTGCAGTAACAGGGAAGGCCAGCGCCCTCCCAGTTACTGCAAATAATTCCTTGTTTATGCAAATGGAAAGCACCCCAAACAAACCCACACCAAATAACCTGAAATATCACTTTAAGCCACAGTTCATCACAAAGAACAAACAAGCTCGGAGCAGATTGTAGCAGATGTTTTCATCATAATGCAAGTTATGCAATTGAGGAACTGTGATATGCAATGTAACAAAAACATTGACCCAAGTTGCAAAATTTCATCTTCCACCACCAAAGCAAAAAGTACTCAAGAAGTTAAAAGGAAAAGCACATTCTCAACACAGCAAACCTAAAATGCTTTGCCCATCTTTAAAGAGTTATGCAGAGGTGGCAGTGGAAGACAGTGTGATAAATTGGATACCATCGTGTCACCGTCTTGACCCCAGAGCAAACTGAGCCATAACCTCAACAACTGCTGAAGTACTTTCACACTTTAACATCACTGTTATAAAGCATTTTACAGTTTGACCAAGGGTCGGCAACCTACAGCTCTTCCATTCCTCTGCTGTGGCTCCCTGTGGCTTTGAGAAAATAATGTGAAGAAATAATAGCTATTTCATTTAAATAAATTTTATTCTATTTAGTTATTTTTTTCAATGTAATAGTTATGATTCTAGAGATGTAGGTGATCTTGCAACATCGAAATAAAACATTTAGTTTTTTTTTTTTTAATATATATTTTGACGATCGAAATATGTGTCCCACCTTGTTTGCGTCATCTGTTGCCAACAGGCTGGTAACTTATTTTGAGCTCTCGACCCCCAGTAAGATAAGGTAGGTCTTGTGGCTCCAGGTGGGTTTTATTTGGTGGGAACCGCACCCAAATGGCTCTTTTAATGTTGAAGTTTGCCGACCCATGAGTTAGACCATCCTGTGTGAAATAAATACCAGCAAGACTGTAGCCAACCAGTGATTTTAGCTTGTTGCTTAAACATTCATATTGCATGACCTTTACGGACTGGCACACTGTGAAAACATCACAGCAGGGCAAAGGTTACTCAACACCACTCCCACTTAAGATGTAGAAAAGCCAGACAGAGTGCATAGTTGTTAACACAGGAGCTGCACGTACACAGTTTGATCCTCCTTTTCTAAAACTGAATGCTTTTTTAATAAGCATTGTTGGCTGGGATTAGAATCTGGTAAGAAGTGCTGGATAAAACTTTTAATCTTCTCTTAAACCAAATGACTAAAAGTCAAACTCAGAGGACCATTTTCAGTTAAAGTTGCCACAGTCAAGCCTCATCCTCACAAATAATTATTGTAGTATTAATTCGAGTAGGACCCCTGCTCTAAAATTAATGTTGCAGAAACACTTTCATACCTTCTATTTTCTTCAATAGTTAACATTAGCAACCATGAACTAATAATTACAACGGGACAGTTGGACTGGAGTTATATGAAAATTTGGGGGCATTTTTTTGGTATTAGACCACCATTTCAAGATCAATGGTAGCTTATTTTTCAGGTTTAACCATGGAAAAAAATGTACTAAATTAGGGCTGAATAATTGGCAAAAATAATAATAATAAAAGCATGTTATATTGCAATTGTGATTTCAGTTGAAATAATGGTTTTATTATTTGTTGTTATTTGCAATAAAAGAAAATGTAAACTGATAGTGTTGTGATTTTTGCTGGGGCTTGGACCAAACCATGCCATTTGCCTTTTGTTTTGGGAATATTATTTGTACAACAAGGCATCTCTGTAACACCACAATGTTTATAATGCTAATAATGCACAATAATAGCATGATACAGTTCCCATATCAAACATTTACATCCATATTGCAATTTTGATTATACTTGAATTAATTTTGCATCCCCAAATTAAATGGACCAAAATTAATCAATAAATAAATAAAAATACAATGTGCCACAACAAATTCACCATCATGTCAAAAGCGCTGCAATGACAAAAAGTTCCAGATAGAAGTTGTCAGTTGGTCCTGAGGAGAGGTTGGTGCTTATGGAAAGGCACGGGATGTTGGACTAAACAAAAGTAGAATTTAAACCCATGTTATGACAGCAAATTCCCTTTGAATGTCATACCCAACACAATAAAGTCATTTAGAATTTAGCTAGTAAAGGATCATGTGAAAACCATTAATATCCATTGGTATGACCATTTTAAGAGATATAAAATTTCTTTACAATGCCCTGTGCACTTTTCTCTTAAAATCAGCATCATATGTTCTCAGGACAAAATTCGCTTCAGAGCATGGTTTTGTTGTCCTTCACATATTTTAAATCCTGGCCTTTGTGGTTATATTTCCATGAATCTCTACGCCATTGTTCTAAGTGGGAAAATTTAGTCTGACCAAGTTCTTTGCTTTTCTCCCACAGAGGCAAAACCCTATCACATGTGCATAAGCACTTGACCAGATGTGAGGATTTTGTTGCAGCTCAGTGTTTGTTATTTTTCTGTGTGATAACCATTATCGTCTTGTCTTTATGCAAGTTAAACAGGATGTGGGCAAAGAGAACTAGTTTAAATGAGACCTACAAAACACTATTGATGGAAGAAATGAGCTGATTGGCTGTTGCTCCACGTAGAAGTATGCTGCATTTAGCAACGGAGGGAAAAAAATTATCATAGTTTATGTTTATTATTTAAGAAGAAAATGAGTAAATAAATCCACATGAAGCAATCCTGGAGGACACCAGGTGTTGGATTTCATAACCTAGAAATTGCTATTGCTGAATTAAAAGATAAATTATTATTAAACTTGGATAATAATAATTGCCAACTAAGGTAAAGACTAACACTAAAAATCACTGGTGATTTATCAATTTTGCTATTTCTACATGAACAGCATTGAACCATCACTACACTAAGAACATAGGAGGATATAGTGGTCCAATCCTAATGTCCTTCCTTAAAGACTTGCTGACTTTGAGGCACATTCCCATTAAGTCAGTGAGGGCTTATGGCTGTGTCACTATTGCAACTATCAAGGGCATGAGGGCTCCTCTACTAACATCATGAGTCCTGTTACGACACTAAGAAAAACAGTCAACAAGCACAAAAGGAACAAACCCGATTGTTAACTTTAGAAGAAAAAAGATGTTTACATGTGACTATAAACACATAGTTCATTGGTGAGCGATAGTAAGCTGTGTGTAGTTTGTTGTCCTATGACAACATGAAATTCCAAATCTGTTTTCATCAAATCTGATCCAACATTGCTGTTTTACTTCAAAACACTGAATGAGGGGAGAGTATAAAGGAAGTCAAATCAAAAGTCCCAAACTGACCATTGAACATCAAATGGTGTCAGGCTGATAGGGTGTTGTGTCAAAAGCTGCTGTCCCCTTCCTCTTTATACCATTTTAAGCCCTTACAGCACATTCGACCACATATCAGGTGATGACAGTTGAATGTGCCACTGTTCAGGGTTCAGGTTTCTTTCATAATCAATGTTGGATGCCAATGTTGTCCTTGTGGCAAAAACAATGGAAACAAACAGCTTCTTAAGAGTGACATGGGCATCAGAAATAAAGCCACTTGAATAAAAACACATGAATCAAATGAGGCACGAGTTCAAATCTAAAACAAAACTAAGTATTTATCGCTCCGAGCTGAATAAACAAACCTGAGAGATGAGTTTACCCTGAAAGATGGACGCCGTTCAGTGACGTCACCTCCAGCCGTTGAGCTTCAGGTTGACCCGGTTCCATTTTGGCCGAGCCGGACTACACTCTTCACATCCGGCTAATCCTCGAAGTGGTGATGGGATGGAGTGTGTTTGAATCTGAAGTCTGAATAACTGCCGATTTTTATCAATCCTCATCCCTCAACCCGAGGCTAGCTCACCTTCTTTACTGATTAGCCAGCTAGTTAGCGGC
Source organism: Remorina albescens (assembly GCA_034769265.1). Taxonomy (NCBI): domain Eukaryota; kingdom Metazoa; phylum Chordata; class Actinopteri; order Carangiformes; family Echeneidae; genus Remorina; species Remorina albescens. The sequence continues at coordinate 54,763,559 of CM068475.1, forward strand.
TAAGCTAACTATCCAGGTGCGGTTAGCCCGGACATGCTCATAATGGCCGACATGTTGATAAAATTTCTCTCCCTCCAGGTCCTGTTAGCCGACAAACCGAGTAGAATAATCCGATCTTTGGATGTAATGAATAAAAAGTGAATAAATAAATAAATATTCAGACTCCATGAAGGTCACGTTCAGCGGCTCCATTTAGGACAAACAGGTGAGAGGGCGGGGCCACCACCTGTGGCCACGCCCACAACCAACGATTTAACGTTTTAATGGAATATTACATGATTTAATTATAATATATGGTAAAGGATGACTTATAAACATTTACCCCCACCTCCTCACTAATTCGTAAAAAATATATAAATAATAATAATAAAACATTTACAATGAAAATGTGAGCACAATCAAGATAATGCAACAAAGTAGGGAGTTTAAAAATTTGGGTTGGTTAGGTTTTCTGTGTTGATGTGAAATTTGGGCAGTTCGGTGGTTAGCCCTGTTGCCCTACAGTAAGAAGCTTCGGGGTTTGATTCCCGGGTGTTCTCCTTGTACCTGTGCAGCTTCTTCCCACAGGCCAAAGACATACACCTTTCAGGTTAACTGTAGGTGTGAACGGTTGTTTTGTATCTGTTTCTGTCAACCCTGCAATGGACTGGAACCAGGTCCAAGGTGGTCCCCTCTCAATGTCAACTGGGATTGGCCCCGCAATCCTGAGATGTTTAATGTATCGAATTAACATCAGCCCTGACATCACATTTGTCACATATCTTGTGCTATAACCCTAAGCAGGTAAGTCACTTAAATTCTTAATTAATTCAAAAGACCACAGCAAAAAGGATAAACAGCTTATTAAGTTGCTCTGCTGCAATATCTACTCAGTTACAGCAGTTACAACCCATTTCTGTTCAAGTTTGAAAGGGAAAAAAACACAACTAACATTTATTATATATTAATGTTTAAAGAGAAAAAAAAATACTGATGTTTACAGGAAAGAACCAGCCCATCTGCTCACCTCTAGAGCTCTGTAATTAAAATTTTTATCTGCTCACAGATTAAATGCATCACCATTAACTTGACTGACACCTCAACTATTTAGTAAAAATAAATAAAAAATGGCAAAACACATAAAACTGGATCTCTCATGCCTTTCATATCGACTGACACAAATGTAATCGTGAAACCTACGGCTGAGTGATGGCCCTACACACACACACACACACACACACACACACACAGACATGAAATGATACACAAACTCAAGAGATTATAAAGTACAAAAAAAAAATCTTTATTTACAAAACAGACCAATGCCCCTGTCCCACAAACCCCTAAATCCAGTGACTGCTGTGGAATGTTATGTCCATGTCTGTGGCTGAGGTTGGGAATTTACAGAACTGAGAAGAACAACACCCAGTGCAAACCTTCAGTATTCTTCCACCCACTTATTTAGTCTGAGTTCACCCGTCGTCTAATGCCACAAAATGGCAACACTTCTTCCACGGCCTTGGACGTCTAAAGTCGGTTCTTGTTTGGTTCCCTGCTAGCTGCAAGTGAGCAGTGTGCTTAAGCGAGCGTGGGGCCAACTTGACACAGGCAGGACCAGGGGCAAAGAGCGGTTTAACAGCACTGGATGAGACTGCAGTAGATGTATCATAATAGATCGGTCCAATCAGTACACATTACAATAATAACACCATACAAAAACATTTTCCTGAAATCAAAAATGGAGGAAAAATATAATGAGGATCACTTTTTTGCTAAATAACCTGTTACAGACACTAAAAACATTCCAAGCTTTTACGGGTCTTCTGTCCAAGAAATGTGGAATCAAATCTCCACATACTGTGACGTTTAGGAAAAAACTAGACTTCAGCCGTAAAACACCTTTAAATAAAATGTATTCGCTTGCTCACAGACGATGACAGATGATTTGGACTCAGTACACATGTGCTCATAATCTGCAAATGACAAAGCAAAAGATTCACATCCGACTGTGTGATTTCTATTCACACATCTGCGTGTGAACATTGTTCACACAACCGTACGTGTGAATGGGGCTAACTAGATTTCAGATTTCAAATGGCCAACACTTCCTGTCATCTTCCCCTATACGGTATTTATAAAAAAAACAGTGGTGGTGTAGAAAACGCTGACAACATTTTCTGTAGTTTCTTCAGCGTGTGTAAGAGGAATAATGGCGCCCACGTTGCGAGTTACGGCTTATGTACTTTGAGTTTTGAATGCCAGTTTTTGTGTGGCAACATGTTTGACTTGCATTGTAATTGAGAGATGAGTGGAAATTTAAAGCATTTGACACATTGTATGTTCTAATATAATGAGCTGAGCGTGAGTCAAAGAAATCCATAGGTCTGTGTCCTTCAGTGGGCATACTGTGGCACAGCAACAGGTGTAATATTCTTAAAAAAGGTGTATTCATCCATCCCTTCAGATGATTAGAAGGCATAGCGAGTGCGAATGTCCTCGAGTTTCTTAGAGACTTCTGGTGGCGTTCTGTCCAGCTCTTCTGCCACACTCTTCTGCTTATGGGGGTCCATACTGTTAAACTGCTCGCACAGATCTCCATCAATCACATTCTGAAGAAAGAACAGAGAGTAAAAATGTCACTAATGGTCGCTTATGCTCGAATGGATATATCGAGAACACAGTTTACAAAGTTGATGAACAGATCTGATCACACAAGTAAAAATGTAAAACAGAAAAATGGCAGCAGTTACCAACCTTAACTGGGAAGTAGTAGGATCTAAAGCTGAGGTGGTCTCTACCGCACAGGGGAGGGAATTCAGAACGCATGTGCATCTCTAAATGCTGGAAAAAGTCATGATCCTGGGAAAAAAAAATCAAATAAGACGGACATTGTAGACACTAAGAAATAGAAATATTAAGTGTAAAATAGTATTAAAGTATGAAATATTAAAATAGAGATAAAAACAATCTTAACTTTAACAAATGTTCAGGCCACACTCCTGTTTTGGAGTGTGGATGTAAATTAATCAGAGCACTATCCAGGTGTGTTTTACCTCATGTGAGGTGAATGGGACCAGTATGCCAATGCCTCCAGACAGCGTGGTGTAGACCAAGGACTCTGAACCTCCAGGAATCAGAGTGGTTTTCTGAAGAGATAACACTGTCTCACCAACGTGGTAGTTTACTATGACTTCAGCCTGAAGAGAGAGTGGAGGGAGGAAAGAACAAAACTCATGTGTTTTAGATAAGTAAGACTGACCATCCCTTGAGCCCGTGTGGCTCTTCATTACCTGATATTACTGACTGTAAATTCTGATTTTCAGGTACAAAAAACAAACAAAAAACCCCCCCGACCTTTTAAATTTGTACAAACTGCAAAATAAATTCACAGAATAAATTCTCATAGATAGTAATTTCCCAAAGGTATCTTTAAACGAAATGATTGTGCAATAAAACCAGAGCAAGTGGAGCAAAATATTATCTGAACAAAAACTAAAACACATCTTACAAAAGATGCATACATGTATTTCCCATTACAACGGATGTGAAAGGTTTTTCTACACAGATCAATGAGCAAAAAAATTTCTGTGTTTCAGAGGGCATCTATTCTGGCATTTTTCACTCTGAGTGTGATGGAGAGAATCTAAATATAATTTAAATAGTGAAATGTGGTTATTTTCTGATTATTTTTTATTATTTCATAGCAATCATACTGCACATTAATTTAGAGAGCTTATAACTTCAATCTGCCCACAGCCATTTAAAACAGAAGATAAAAAGGGAGCCCAGTTGAGCAGAAAGGAGTCAGATGATATGATTACGAAAATGAAATTTGTTGCTAGAAGCCAAATTTTGTCCCAAAATCCTCCTTACTGACAGCTGCATGTATTTAAAGTACATGAACAGTGGACTGTGTGCCAAGGGTCGGAAAGAAGTCATACACTGTCATCCTTTACTTAGAGGAAATTGATTTGAAATGACAGAACTAATCCAATAACTATCAAAAAAAGCTGCTTTGATAGTAATTGGAGGTAATAATCAGGATGTACCTTGTATACAAAGGCAGCATTGGGCAGCATTTAACTATCAGTATTAGTCCATGTAAATTGTATATAGGACTAAGCATGACACTGATGCCATGAGGCCAAAAGGCACAAAAGAGGGTAAATTAAAAGTAATTTTGTGACCCAGGCAAAACTGAGGCAGGGATGCAAATAGCACAGCTTTCCTCTGATGAGGGGAAATAACAGGACAGAAGGAGACCAACTAGAGAAGAAAAAGTCATCAAGGTTTTTTAAGTAGTGTGGTTATATACATTCCACACACTCCTCTCCCTCAGTGGATCATCATCACACAACGTCCCAGGCATCAAGGCCAAACTTGCAGCTCTTCTACTTAAATGCAAAACTCATCACATGAATAGTTCAGATTTACTGTCTCAACCATCTGATTTAAGCAAGATAGATCACCTCAGCTGCTTAATGAGGCTCCATTATGTATTTCTTCAGTACAGAATAATTATGTAAAGTTTGTGATTTTAGTTATTTACATCACAGCTGTGATCTGTTTCCTCAACTGATACGTGAGGCCAGAAGAGACAAAGGAACAACACATTGCTTGGTCCCCAACTTCTGAAGTTGATCAAACTCTGCATCTCATAGCATCTATGATTTATCTGTTTTTTCATTAAATGGCCAGTATTACACATCTGCATTGGTGTTGTTTTGACTCAACAACCCCAAGGTTACCCCCCACTGATTGAGGAGGGTATGCCATCTCATCTGGTCCAAACTGCAGTCAATCGTCATCTTTTGTAAAAGGAGGCATGTTTTGTTCAGAGACTGTTGTGGCTTATTCAAGCACCATTAAAATATCACCGGGACAACAAAGGCTAAATGGCTTCCCGCAAGTTTCAAACATAATTTGCTTCTTTAGTGTCAGGGAAAGACGGGAAACATACACAGAATGAAGTGCCTTGGGGAAGGGAAGGTCTCCCCATGTCCTGTTCGATAAGTGTAGCCTGGAAGGCACGTAACTGAGATAAACTGAAATAGATATTTGGCCATAATGACCACAAATTATGTCTGCAGGGAAGAAGCTGAGAAGCAAAGCTGTATTACTGCAAAGTGGGATGAATGTTATGAAAGCCAATGGGTTTATTCGTGTTTTCTGAAAACCTCCATAAACTTACAGGAGAAACCAAACAGGTGAGTATTAATAAGAAAAATCAGTTCTTTTCTTGTCATGCACTAATGACAACTTTACTTAAATGCAAATTCTGCCATGTGTAACTTTTTACTTACATTTGTAAGGATTTCTACTGTCGCACAATGGATCTGATATTAAGAGTGTGTAAAATTTTTACTTGCCAATGAAATTCGGACATTTACAATTAGAAACAAGATGACAGAAATCATGCACATACGCCATACAACATTTTGCGAGATATAAGGACAGATGGCCCATTCATTTTGCCCAAAAAAAAAAAAACAGCTGGACCTCCCTGACCTTGATCTTTTGAGATACATTAATCAAATAAAAGTGGAATGCATTTAATTTAATGCGAGATAGAATTTAGCTGGGCTATGTATGGGTAATTAAGTTAAACCAGCTAGAAGTGAACATGCACCCAAAATTCTAGAGAAGTTGGCAATACGGGCATCCACACCACATCTATAAACGGACAGTACATTTCCACATTCAAACAAAATTGTCTATCAGTGTGCACTGTGGCCAAAATAGCAGACAAACATTGTGTCACAAAGACAAGTCATAATGTCTAAATTGGAGGGACTTTCCCAGTCTATCTGCTACCTAAACAGTTTTTGACCAGGATTAAATATGGGATGAGTGATGCTGTGTGTGCTAGTTGTGTAGCATTTGTGAATAAGTTAAACTTGTGGTTATCGGTGCTGTGCTGTTTCTGTGACACGTGTGTGCTGTGTCTGTGTGTTTTGGTGGTTGGAAGTCTGAGTGGTGGAGGAAGCAGATCAGTGTATCGGGCCTGAACAGTTCTGAGATTTTAGTTGTTGTAGAAAAAACCTCAAAGCCTGAAGTGACTTCTTTGTTGTACTCTCTCTATGTACAGTGGCCTTACGCAGTAGTCAGTTTTTCCACTTATGACACACTTTGTCTTGTAGATCTGATCTTAAAATAGACAAAATGCACCCATCGATCAACACTTTACACTGACAAAATGTGTTCAGTCGATTTTTCAAATTAAGGCTAGGCACAGTCTTTTATTTTATTTATGTTTGAGCTGGGTCTTGATATATACTGGAGTACCAGAAAATATGTGAACTTGTGGCCCTTTCATATGTGTAATAAACAAACTGAGCTTGTCCAAAAGTACAGTGGCCAGATGGATGCCTCTTTGAGTAAAAGGCCCAGGAGAAGAGTCTGATTTTAATAAATGTTCGAAATTATTTTATTCTGTCACTATGGATTTATCAAAAATACGTGATTGGAGCATCATGATCACACATTTAAATTCAGCTGTGATGCTTTACTGGCTCTGCTGAGCTACGGAGCTAAGAGTGAATTAGTATTTCCTCCAGTGTATGGACCTGTGTGTGCAGTACCTGCCAGAGATCATATGCAATTGAAAAACATGAAAGGCAAACAAATGTGTGATCAAAATGGGATAAATATAACAGTAACAATAGCAATAACAGCCTATACAACAATGGTAATTTAGCTTGTATTACCTTCTGTGATGCTCCATTGAGGAGGCCTCTGTCCCACAAAGCTTTGTTCCCTGTTGGGTCTTCATCCACGTCATCACTGGTGTTGGGGGGAAGACGCACCTGTGTAAATGAAATGGAAAAGAGATGTTTCCTCTGATCTTCATCAAACTTCATACTTTTTTTTTTTTTAACCTTTCCATTCTTCTAAAAGATGATTTTTGCTTATTTTGCAACCATTAAATACGACTTTACAGTGCTTTCTGTCTCTTAATAAAAAGGTAGAATTTCAAAATTATTCTACTTATAACACAAGCAAGTACAACAATCATCCCTGCACTTACGATGCTGATGTTCCCAAACTTGTCAGCTGAGGCCATGGTGTCATAGTCGAGCAGACAGGCCGTTGTCACCCAACGAGGATATGTGTCGTCAGCAAAGATGATGAGCTGGTTCTCGTTACGTCGGTAACGAACCCAGAACAGACTCTCCTGGACATCAGTCACAATTACACGCTGGCCTATGGTATGGATGCCACTCACCAGGTTAGGGATGTGCTAAAGGGGAAAGGAATTAAATTAACCTGAATACTGTGACACATCGTGACGCACAACACAGAGGAATAAAAGTTCATTTATCATGTTTGTTATTTACTAAACCTAATAAAGTTTCAAATTAACACTGCAGGTGTAAAAGAACTATTACAAATATGACTCTGAGTTGGTGTACAGTGGACAGCGGAGACGTGTTCCGGCTACAGCACATATACTTTGTGTTTATGTGGTCTTTTATGGCACGTATCTTGTCTGCAATAAAACAGTCGGATACATCACTGTACGCTAACTAACCCTAACCCTTCGTGCAGTTTTCATATTAAACTGCAGCTGTTTTTGAGTACACTAAACTCCTCAAAACCATGAATGGTTGAGTGATTTTCCCACTTCATAATTTATTGTTTTTTATTTTAATGGGTTATTATAACCAGTTTATAAAACCAACAGAGCCTTTAAGAAACATGTTAACACATTTCAACCATACAATCCAGACAGGACTGCTTGGCCAGTTGTACAGTCTCTTGTTCTTCAAGGTCTTCAAAGATCAACAAGACTTCAAAGTGATAGAAAGGGTCCTGAGAGAAATCATGAATAGATTATTAAGGTTCCACGCCTCAGCCTTAATTTGACTGCACATGATCACCCTGTAGAGACTGAATGGCTTTCTGTGCACTCAAAGGGGTTTTTAATTAACCTTCAAAGTGATTTCCTGCTTCAGTTTATCCAGATTCCTAATTCTAAATAGCTTAAAGTCCAGTTCTCACATGGCCATCTGTTTATTTTAAATGAACCCACCTGTAACAAACTACCATTGATATGTCTGTTATCTTTTTGGCTTTTTTGCAGACTGCTTATCCTCTTTTTGCATGGTCGCCTCCCCACATTGACAACTTGACTTTATCTATATGGCATCTCTCAACTGTCAATCAACTCTGAGACATGTGTAAGCATGTGCTGCACCTGAAATGACAGCTGGCAAAGAAAATGAGTCCAACCACCTCTGGACTCTTAAATTTTGAAGCCAAGACTTAACATTGTCATGTAGCTTTCATTACTTTATTTTAAATTAGATTTGCTGAGGCACAGATCCTGAAGAACAAATGTCTGACTGTCCCAACACTTAGTCTCAACAATATATATCCAAGTAATCAAGTCTGCACACAAATGGAGAAGTCTTTTGAGAGCAACTTTGTTCATACCAGCCAGTTTGTCCCGTGGATACATAAATAAAAGTTTTTTTACTTAGTAGTAAAAAGTATTTTGACAAGTTATCGCTGTCCTTGGAAAACAGCATTTTTTCTGCCTGATTTAATTTTGCTGTGCTTCAAAACTATATTCAATCTAGAAAGGAGGGGGAACAGGAGGCTGTTTCATTAATTCATTTAACAAATGAACTAATTAAAACCAGTGCTATGATACACTGCCAGATATATATATATTAAAAAACAAAAAAACAACACACATTGTTGAAGAAGAGGTGGATGTAGTCACAAATGAATAAAACAAAACATCCGAAAAATTTTAGTTCAGTGATTTAGCTTATTAACAGTGAATACACCTTTAAACTTTTTGCATTCACATGCACTCGTTTCTTTTATCAGATAAAGTCAATAAGAAACATTTGGTGAATGCAAGTAAACTTGCTATTGCAAAAAAATATCATTTAACAATAATGAGCCTTAATTGAGTTTCCTTAGAGATTTTGGTTTTACATATAACAATGACCCATGAGCAAATGCATCACTATGTGAGGCAGCTCGAAAGTGAGAATCCATCACGCAAGGCTCAGAGTTATTTACTTGTGGCTGAACTGTGGTGGTTGAGACCAATCAAGCGTCCTACGAGAGAGGACATACTGGCAGCTTCATGTGTCTTGAAAAAGCAACTGCTTCTTAGCGTAGCTGCTGCAATACATAAAACCGAGCTTCAGCAAGAGGTTGATTTCTGTACTGGCTCAGCTGTTCGTCAAAGTCTGAAGGAAGATGTGAATTTGAATTGTGGAAGTTATTGTGTGATTGACAGAAGGTTCCTCAAAACACCTGTCCTGGGTTATCCAACAAATCATCTGGCTTCAGTTCAACAGTATGCAGACTGTAATAGCCCATGAGAATGATTGTGTGGAAGGTTGTCTGGATGCAATTGTCTTTGTAACATCAACAAAGATCTAGTTGATGAACAGATGTAGTTTTAAATAAAAGTAGGGCTGACATGCAATATACAAACTGGACTTTGTTGTCACTAAGAAATCTTAGTTTTACCTTGCATGACTTTCAAGATAATAGGCAGCAGTGAAGATATTTAGCTCCAGACATGCATAACTGACATCATTAAATGTATTAAAGATCTTTTGTGGCAGCTTCAGTGTCAATTTACAGGGCATGATGAAGACTAAGCTCATTATGTAGCAGGACATGGATATTTTTCCAAACAAATCATTTAGGTGGGGGTTAAGAACAAGGTAGGGCATTTTTCCAAAGACTGACAGTCAGAAGGCTGCAGTCCTATTTAACCTCTTGGATGAGCATCTGTGAGAAGTTGGCCTCTGGAGGTGGAAAACAGACAGTATGCATGAAGACCAAAGCGGAGTGAAAAAGATGAATTTGTCGACGTTAGTATGGTAGGATGGTTGATGTAGGTGAATGCGCACTACAGTACATTTCATAAAGTAGATAAGTTGACGTTTAGTTACCTTTCCCAACAGCAGATCTACAGCTCAAGAGCTCACTCTTTACATATCAAATTTGTGCTATAATGATTAATAATGGACAGTTATTGGATGTGTATGGGTAAATTTGGGCTTATGCAAAATGGCGCTCAAAGCTAAAACCCTTAAGTGCTGACTGGTCCATAAACAACACTTGAAGCTTGCGTCTTGGCTTGTCGTCTTACCTTGTTCTCACACTTGCGAAGTAGCTTCTTTTTGCCCAAGTCATAGATTCTCAGCAGTTTCCCAACACCCACCAAGACTCGTCCCTGGAAGGGAGCAATGGCCAAAGGTACATCCTCTACTGGGGTCTGCCAATCAAAACACACAGAATTACTAAATTGAGATGAGAGAAGAGTTGAGATTTAGATGCAGTTCTTTGAAACAGAAACAGTTCATATTTCTTAGCAGGTAAAAAAGCTCTTTTTTGGTGAGCTGCAGAGCTTTGTGTGTGGTCCATCAGTGTGTAATGTTAGATCTGTACTTATATGCCTCATTATAGATCGTCAGGCCCACTTTATCCTGTTTTAATTTAACGGATTTGAAACTTCTGGAAACCAAGACAGCTTTACAAATAAATGAAATGAGAAAATTAACAACACTGTTAAACAAATTCCTCAGTGAAGGAGTTCATTAAATATTCTTTGAAGTAAATTTCTCAGAAATGTTTGGTTCCCTGATCATTTGGGTAGCATATGTCAGAGGTCCAATGTGTTGACCAGGTTTGCCACTATGACTCTGTACACGTGTAAATAATTTGTAATTTGTAATAATGTGTTTGAGTTCTATAATATGCAGGTATTACAGCAACACAGTTTTATGTACCAAACAGGATGCACATGGTTAATTTGATCTGTAACCATCACTTTGCCATGGACAGCTGCAGTGCAGGACATGTTGCGAGCTTTAATAGCACACACAAAATTTCTGCAGCTGTGTTTATGATTGCATAATGCACATTTGACAAACAGAGCTGACAGCCTGTCCAGTACAAGTTTATAGTAATATATAAAGCAGACAATGAAATTCATCCAACTTTATTAAATATTATGTACAGTGTGTCCTTTGACCAGCTCCCGGCAAAAGAGAATAACTTTAGCTAATCTTGTGATAGGAAACCATGCTGAAACCATGACGATGATCTTAAATCTTAGAATTCTGATTATTTTGATGCATCCTTTTCTCATCTATCTGTCTTGAAATTAAAGTTGAGTCCAACAAAAAGCAGCAGTTTCCACAAAAAGTGGAAATGTCATTTTTTGAGGCCCATAAAAAGACTGGATAGCGTGACTGTATAATAGCTATAGATTAAACAAATGGCGTGCTTTGTAATTACGGTACTAAAGAAATGCATGATCATGAAAAAACAAACAAGACAAAAAACCAGGGAATATTTCCATAAATTACATTTCTCAAACAAGATTACACTGGTCACAAGTCAAATATTTTAAATGGATGTCTAAGATGTTCGTTTATCACGACTACAGCTTAACAATCCAAATCTTTCCATTTCCTTTCTGTGTTTTGATGCTAAAGCATTCACATCAGTGCTCGCCATTGCTTTGATTGACTTCCTTTTTAACTAACAGCTGATGTGTTAACCTCTTCATGCGATTGCTCTGCAAATGCCAAATTTAGTTTTTACTGGATCCATGAATAAAAAAATGTTTAGACTTGTCTAAAATGTCTAAAACTCTATTCTCCCACCAAGGCTGCACTTTGGTATCGTTAAAATGTGCCTCTGGAAAGGGTTGGCACTGTGAATTTGGCAACTGCCAAATTTGGATCATTGTTGAATTCTGAATTATAAAGTCAATCCTGTGTACTAACAATAAAAATGACAATAACAAGTGGAGAAATTGTCAATGTTTTTAATGAAGCTACACATTTCTTGTGGGTCTTTCCCTAAATCTGTGTCGACACGGTCCTGTCATCGAGCTCTGCAGGGAGGCCTTTCCTCCTAATGGATTTGATCTAGTTCTGATAATTATTGTTGGCTGTGACAACCTGTACAGAAAGGTGTTTCTTTCCTTCTAAAGAGAAACAACTGAGCTAAATTTCACAGCCAACTGTGTCCTTTTTCATACATTGTAAAATTCAGTTTTTGTTTTGTAATTAATGGGTGTTTATGGTAGAGCAATCCTTCTTGGTGGGGCATAAGGCTGAAACATAATGAAAAAAAGAGAAGAGGTCTGATAACTTTTCTCAAGCACTACAGTTATCCTTATCTCTAAGCTGTTGCCCCTGGAAATAAAATCAACCAAATCAAATTATTACCACACTGCCTCGATAAAATGAACAGAAAGACAGGTTAATAGTGGCCACTGAGTGATTACAGACAATGTTAGGGCAGGCTTTGTTTCACAGATAAAATACTGCTGTGCTATCAGTCGGTGCAGTGTCACTAGACATTTTCTAGATAGTCACACTATAACAAGCACAGATGTGACAGACAGTGCAGATGGCAACGAAAGAAAAAACTTTTGGTGTTAGCAGTGTCTAGAGAAAAGGAACTCGCAGAGAAGGATTGGATGATTGGGCAAATATATATCAGCTTTCTGCAATTAAATCCATCAGCAATTGGTTTTTTAGGGGAAATGTTTAATGTTTGCTCATTTTGCTTATTTATTGGTCTACGTCCAGTAGAGCATGACTAATTGTTCATACTTGAGAACAATTTGCTAGTCTTTCAAGGCTGCAGTTATCTCATTTGTTCAAGTGGATGGGAAATTCCTCAAATTGGAAGAAAAGGGGGCTCACACCACTATGCAAAGCAACACTTGTGACTCACTTCCCCTGTTAATCCACATCAGGTAACAACTGCATCTTGGTTGACTAACCCTGATGGCTGACACCCGCCTAGAGTTTCTGGGGAATTGCCCGGGGAAAGATGTGACGCCAGGGGCAGTAACATCTGTGTTTGTGGTCATTTAAATTTTACTCAAAGGTTTTGACTGGTGGACTCTTGACAGTCATATCAAATTGTGACCTGCTAGTATAATTTCAATAATAAGGCATAATTTCACTCAGAAATTCACACCTTCTGCCTTATATAAAGTACTACTGTGTTATAGTCCACATCCTCCAGAGGGAAAATTTATTTTTGGGTGACTGACACCAGTCACACTGGTCACATTCCACTTGAACTGTGCTCTTTGCTTAGTCAGGCTTTAATTACACAATGAACTAACTCTTAACAGTCTCAACCAAAAACCATATCAAAGCTCTGGATCAACAGGATCAGGCCAAGATAAGAATTAACAGCAACATCTAAGTTTTGCACAATAGTCCGGTAAACAAGAAATGACAGCAATGTTTTGTGCTCAAACCATCTGGACTTAATAAATGTTCCAGTTTTCTCTTTTCTGTAGCCTGTTTTATTGGAATGAGCGAGTTTGAGTAAGTTTCAATCCAGTTCCATTTCCTTGAAATGTATTGCATGTAATAAAAATCCACAGAGGTAGGTAAAGAAAACACGCAACAAAAACAACCCCCCACCCCCCAAAAAATAAAACAAAAAATCTTGCTGCCAAAGGAGGAAGGAAGACATCATTTAAGATCAGTTTAGTTCAGTCAAACCTACTTTGTGCACAAACTCCAGCTTCTCCCCTCCACCAGTAAGCCTATAGGTGTAGATAAAACCACCAGCCACCGATCTGGGGTTGAGTATCATGTCTCTGGCAACACCAACCAGAACATACCAATCGTCTCCTGTGTTGGTGAAACGACACACAGCAACACTGGAAAATATCAAACACATAAAGACAGTTAGAAGTGGGTGCTATTTAAATGAAACTACAGCAAAATTATATACAATGATAACATGCAAACATGTCTCCTGCTTAGGCTTCATGTATAATGAGCATACAATATCTATCCAATACCTACTGTCACTGTGACAACTGCTGGTTAAATTCAGTGAGTGAAGAAACAGCCTGGTAAGAATCTAAGGAATCCTGGAGGCGAATCGTCCATCAGTGTAAAAGGAATAACAAATAGGAACCCGGCCACACCAATGCATCACTTTAAAGTTAAAGGTATTTCACAATGGAGCCTATTTTTCAGCTCTTCCTGGTCTTCATTTATGACGACAAATGTTCTGCTTCTACACACACTATGAAGCCAAACCCTCTGAAGTTTGTTTATCGATTCCAACAAAATGAATGAACAAATCAGGCGTTTGAACTGGATCTTGCTCACCTGAATGCAGCTTCATTCTGCTCCAGTTGCACCTGGTCCAATGTGGAACCCTGTATGGGGTTGACCAGCCGCACAAGTGAGGCCCACTGTCCAGCTCCTGCTTTAGGAGCACCAAAAATGGCCTCTGGAAGATTCTCATTCAGGAAGGCAGCGGCCATCTCAGCAGCCAGTTCTCTTTCATCCTCACCAGCAGCCTCCACCATCTCCTACAGGAGTATCAGCATCACAGAAAAGGAGAAGACAGCTCAAATGACACCAAAGTTTTTTGAAACAGCTTTACAATTGATCAAATTCATTCAAATTCACTCAATAAAATTAGGTGTATGAATATGAACTCCCCCAGAAAATTGAGGGCTCAAATTACCAGTGGTCAAAGCAACATAACAGCAGCTGTTGTGCAGCTCTGCAAGTCCTGCATGTTGAGACTAAAAAGTGCTTACTCCAAGTATTTTCTACTACTAATCAGCTGCGTATGTAAGTGGTTACCTGTTAATATTGGCTCATGCATAATGAGTGTCATGTATGTATGTGTTTAAGTATGATGCAGTTTTGAGAGGGAAGTAAAATTTCCATCAAATGGAAATAATTTTAAAACAAAAATATAGAAGTGTGAATGTAGTCTCGAGTTTATGACTTGGGGCTCCCCTTTTTTCTTCTCAAACAAATGAAATCCAAATAAATCAGGACACATTTTGCTTTTCTCTGCTCCTGTAAACTTGCAAACTTGTTAAAAAAAAACTGAAGAACTGCACTTGGCAGACTCCTATTCTGAAGCCAATCCATCACCAAAAAGAAACACTATGGGACATTCTTGTCTTGCTTAAAATGTAGGATGTCCAAAGAAATACTTAACCTGGGAGAACTTTTATCTGGGTGACAGAACACATAAAAAGCAATAACACCCTGTCAGCAACAGCGAGCTTTATCGTTTGCCTTGTCTGGCACTGTCGCAGGTCAGTTTTCAGGTACAAGGTCAGCAAGTTCTCCTACACGTGGTACACCAATCAATGTACAACAGTCAGGGACAATGAGGTAATCTAGCTTTTCCAGTTTTCCGTCATTAGACCATCATCTCACAGACACTGCATTTCATACCTCAGCCATCTGCTGCTTGCGCTGAGCTTTGGTCGCCTCAGTGTAGGCATTGTGGTCAGTCTCAATCAAAATTAGGTTGTTTGTCTCCGGATGAATAACAAATTTCCTCGGGGTGCACTGGAGAGGAAAGGCCACCTGGTTGAAGACAGCCCCTAACTTCTCCAAAGCCAAAATTCTGCCAAACAGACAAGAAAAATAAGGAGGGGGGGCAAAAGACTGTAAAAAAAGTGTTTTCAAGTTTTGGTCAGTGTTTCCCCTTAATCTGTCTCCCACTACCCCTAAAGCAACCAAAGCTAAATGTTATTAAATGTTTTTTTATCTATATATTACTTGGACCATTTATGTACACATAAGACAGATCGACAACTTATAATGTTAAGTGCAATAAAAACATTTCAACAAATGCTGTGAGGAGTCAGATGGACTGCCAGCCTCCCTGCTGTCTGTCCTCCCACAAACCATTAACAACGCACTGCTGCCTAAGTTACAACCGCTTATCTAACTGAAGTGCGTATCCATACCGCAATGTGTTGGTGGAGATGGCCACGATACCTTCTGGACATTGCTCAGAGGCAAAGCCAGAGGCATACTCCAGGGTCTCATATGACAGAGGGGTCAGATGGAACCGAGACTGATACGAGTAGCTGAGCCAGGATCGACTGGACATTGCCAGCACCTGTCAATAAGAGGAAAGAGATTATACTTATAGCAACAGCAGGCAATTGTTCTCATAACAATTCACGACAATGTATGAGCAGTTACATGGCTGTTTGACCTTTTAGATGACAAAGCAACAAGTTTTATGTTACATTTACATTCACATGTGGTGCGTTTTATGTGTGCTTATTTGTGGTGAAAAAATATCAATATTGGAATACATTGTATAACCTTATTAATACATCACCAATGATAACAGGTTATCTGGCACCAAATATTGATATGTGTATCTGAATTCTTGCTGGAGGTCGTTTGAAACAGAGCCTGCAACCTGCACATGTTAAGAAATGCATCCAGTTTTCCAAAAAACATGTAGCTCACTCAGAGCTAAATCTTTTTTTTTTTACTAGGGGTGCAACGGTATACTAAAGTCATGGTTCGGTACATTTTCGGTACAGAAATGTGTAAAACAAAAAAAAAAATATGTGATCTTGTTTTTCATTTATTTCCAAAGTGAAAACATTAAACAATACAATTCCTTGAACAAAGGATGTTTTGTTTTTTTTTTAATAAAAACATACCAGGGTCTAGGTAGGAAAATAAAAAATAAGTAATAAAATAAAGATCAATTAAAGTGTGGCAGTTAGAAAGTACTGTAAGCATTTTCAACTTCACATTCAAACTGCTCAAATGAAGAATGAACAAGTGGCGAGATAGCTCCACGTGGCTTGCTTTATTAACGTTGGACTGGGTCGTTAAATTAATTAACTCAAATTTGCTTGGGTAGCTCAAGCACAGTGAAGCATGTCTTAGCTACATGCTAAACGAGGCTGTTACAACATACGGAACTTTGTGATAATGTTACGTCATCTGGAAGAAACAAGGATGGGTGAGTAGTTCCACTTTGCTTTAGCGTGGTAATATTTTCGGTACTTTCTGTACATGTGTGTATTCGTACCCAACACCCTGTACCGAACGGTTTGGTACGAATACACGTATCGTTACACCCCTAGTTTTTACAGTTCTTTTTTGAAAGTGTGAGTGTGTTTTTCATCAAACACTTCACAGAAGTGTTCTGCTTTCTGCCTGCTCAGATTTCTGCCAGCTTGTATTGGAGCGTTGAGACACTGGACATGTACAGGTTGCAGTCAGTGTGGGTGAGTGTGTTAAACAAGCACTGACTCTTTGCATGTTACTGTGAAACTGATACTGATAGTGAAGAAATACTACACCACCACATACAGGTGTACTTTTTCCCCTTCACAGGTTGTGATTCCTTCGAAATGACTGTCTGCCAATGAATCAGGTATGAAAACCCCAACAGTTGAATGAAAATGTGTGAGTCACGTACAGCTTCCTGTCCCTGCATCCTGACTCTGAAGAGTTTGACAGGTCGTGACCCCAGGTAGCGTGTTCTTGTGTCTGACAGGTCACCGGTTACCGGGTCCAAAACTGTCCTGAGCAGCACACCGTTCTGATAAAAGATATCAAACCACAAACAGACACACATGGAATTTGGTGAAATGCTTTAAAATGAAATAACACAGCAAACTGCCATAATTTGGGCTCAAAAATGTGAAATACTGACAGACATTAACTTATTTTACATCAATTAATGTTTTAATTCCAAACTGTAGACATGTGCTTTGAATTGAAGGTAATTTCTTGATAGAAGTTCTGGTTACACAATATAAACTGGAGCAAATATTTTCATAGGAGAATATTGTGCAGCCGTTGCTGGCAAAAGAACATTGTCCAGTTCTCTCTGAATCACCCATGAGACAACTAGTGGTCCACACCCCCCTAGTTCTCTGCAAAGGCATTGCAGGCATTGAATGCATTCTATAAAGCAGTTACACCGAGTCACAAGATTTAGTTCAATCGTAATGTGGATTTAACGATTGTAAATCAATATGTTTTTGAAATCCAGTCAGTGAATAAAAAGAATACCTGAAGTCCTATGTTGAGGTAAAGGAATCCAATGGTTCCTTTTTCTCCAAGTTCATCCTGTTTCTCGACCCCTCCCATCTCCACAATACACAGACTCTCTGGCTGTGCTGGCAAGGCCTGCATACTCAGTGGCTGCAGGCAGTCCTGAACATGATAAAGATTTAGAGAGTTAACACTATTTCATCATAGAGAAGGTTTTCAAGATACAAAGCAATGTAATTGCAAGTTAGGAGGAGTAAAATTTCATGTTGCATTTTGTAGTTTACCCTTAAGGCTAGGTGTAACTGTTACACTATCAAACACAGATAAAATAAACAACTTAGTTTTAGCTGATAGAGATTCCTTTCATTCAGAGGAACAAATACAAATGGTTTCAAACTATTTCTTGCTGTGTTGAGATAATATTTATTCATGTGCTAAATTACATTGACAACAGAAACAATAAACTACAAAAGAAAACAAACCCTAAGACTATATTTCACTGACAAACTTGTGTGTCTGTTTATACCGAAGGGTCCAAGGAGATGATTCGAACAGTGTTGTCAACAAGTCCAACAGCCAGGAATCGAGAGCGTTGCTCACCAGGAGGGACGTTAGCCAAGCTCATACAAACAACATCTGCAGACATCTCCTTTCGCTCTGTGTACTCATTGAGCTGGCCAGACTGGAGAAAGGACAGGGATTGAGATAAAGTTTTAGACAGCTCAGTCATCTCACCTCTCTCCTGAGACAGATTTAGTTTTAATATTATTCGGATTTATTCTCATGCTCTTCAGAAAAAAGGAGGTTTATCATCAAATCAACCATCATTCTTTTGAACACAGTCAATGAGGCTAGTTTGATAAAAAAAAAAGATGACTAATGTTCAAAGCATATACTATGAACTATCAAGTGCTGAACTTACATCAGATACATCAGAAACTTTCAACAGCATGGTCCGTTTTTACACTAACCAATTTAAAACTGATTTAATTTTATTACAAAACAGATTCGTCATTTCACCTGGCTGTAATGCAAACACAGTTTAGTGAAGAATAGATATGTTGTCTGTCATAATATTTCATATAAACCTCAAAAATTGTTTAGAAGGAAAATATAGAAAAATTTAAATGCTTAAAGTATAAGTCCTTACCGGGTCCATCTCAAAGTAGACCAGCTCCCCTCCAGTGAGGGCAATAACCACCTGCCTCTGGTTCACAGCGCAGCGGACAATTGTTTTTTTACCAGGAGTCTTCCACTCATTCACACGCTTGTCTGCTCGGATGTGGCGGATGCCGTCTGGGTACACCTGTGTGAAGAAGTAGGCAAAGAAACACTGTGAAGACGGATGGTTTTGACCACTATGTTCATAATGAAACAGCCGTTTATTATTATTATTATTATTATTATTCATTAATTTATTTAATTAATTCTAATCTAGGGTCAGAAATACCCGAGTGCCATATAAAAGGCATTAAAAGATAATCTGAACATCTTGAAGACATGACAAAAGATAAGAGTTAAGTGGACCCAAAGTGATTTAGTAATAAGTCTTTCGCCCAGATTCAGATGTGAGGTGGTGGGGGCACATCTAATTGCTAACAGCAACAAATTCCTAAAAACACTCTGAAGGAGCAGCAGCAGGTTTTTTTAGTTTTGACCATGGGAAACACAAGATGTTTATTATCAGATCAAAGAGAGCATGAGCAGGTGAAGACAGTTTGTGACAGAAGATGGAGCCAGACCAGCTGCAGCCTCGAAAACAATTAGCAAGGCAGTAAATTGGCATAAGATATTACAAGTAATTGTTTGTGAGCACATCTGCAACTGTTTGTAATGTGTCTTTAAGTATTACCAGATAATTAAATAAATGTAATTTAACAAAACAAATTTTATACTCATTCTTAATTTGAAACAAACCGCCTTAACACTTGTTCCTAAAAAGTAGAATATTAAGTAACAACCTCTTTTATAAGGCAGTTTTTTTTTCTGTTATTTATAAAATCTGTGAATTAGTAATGAAATTAAATGGTATAGTGTATGGGCGGTGTGAGCAAAAACCACACTAAAGCTACATCTCACTCACCTGCACTAAAGCATCTTCCCCCAGCAACGAGCAGGAGAGAGTGGGCGTTGTTCCCAGAAACCCAGAATCTGTCACCTCCTCTACAGTCTCTCCGATGGACAGAACCAGAGTGGCATTGACGAAAGACACAATGATGTAGGCGTCAAACTCGTCTTCAGATAAAAGAGAAAACCATAAGACAAGCAAATAATGGTTAGAAAATTATGCTGATGGAAGCAGCTGTGTGTTTCGGCCACGGGTTAGACTTGAACACAGCCCAGTGCAGTTCAGGTCAAGACTTATTGCTATGTGCTGTACCAGGTGAGCCACTGAGGTGTCCCAGTGTAGAAATGTGATGTCTTGCGTAACTAAAAAGTAGCAGTTAGAAACAATAAATCAACCAAAATCTGTAATAGAAATTGTTATTACATTCATTCAACCTGTTTTCAAATTGTGGTTGAAACACACAAAGTTCTTAACTTCTGCTTCAGACCTGGAAGGAAGGTGAGTAGTTCAGGTTTAGTTCACCTTCATCACCGCACTCACTTCCTTGACTTTTAAGTGTGTCTGCCAAAAAACAACAGAAACCTTTTCCCACCAGACGATAGAAAAACTATCGGAAGGCAGAAAAGCAGACAAAGGAGGAGTTAACCTGGCAATGAACTACTCCATGTCACAGTTGATGCTGAACAAAACTGATCTAACTAAACTCTGTTTGCATGAGGTCTTACTAAAGCTAAGTCAAACAGGAACATTTGAAATTAGAGCAGCAGAAAACTGTTCCATTAAACAAGAATATACATCCTCAGCTTCCCAGTCATATTCTCGTAACAACCCTGATGAGTGTGACTTACTTTCAGATAAGTGTTTTGAATAAAACATGTATTAAATTTTTATCAGGGTCCTGATGAAATTTTTCTCAGACAAACAATCACTGGGTACACATGAACTTTCCCTCACCAACTCAGACCTGACTAATCTCTAAGAGGTGTGGTTGCACTGTGACAAAATGTAAAAAACCCGACTTCTTGGAAATGTACAGCACGAGAAAAAGCACAAGAGAGAGCATATGTGGGGAAAAAACTGAGCATCCAAGCATTTGTTTCCACGCACAAACAAAAAGCACCATCTTATCCAGGAAAGTGAACTAATTGTCTGACAGGCAAAAACATTCACCAATCTTTCCAATCAAATTCAGTGAAAAATTAACAGCTGTGTCTATAAAAGGAACATTGTTACCTTCAACATGTCTGCGCACGGTCCACACAGCATTGGGGTTACCGGGCAGCTCCGACACAGCCATCTCTGAAACCTGATTAAGACGGACAAAGAAGGAAGAGATTACATATTTCATCATGATATTTTAACAACTTGGCCCAAGAATGTATAAATGTTGTTAATCAAGTTTGACTGTACATGTGTCCCCAGTGGGCTGTTGTACATTCACTCTACATTATTTAACCTTTCAAATTAACTGTCCTGAGGAAGATATGGACATCATTATTAGTGTGATGTGTCTGTATTCATTAAGTAATGCAAGAGTCAGAAAATCCTACACATATAACCAGTAATAATTTGTAAAGTTCACACGCAGAAAGTGACACAAACAGGTGAGAAAGTATATTATGAAAACACCAGATTCAGTTTGTGCTGAGATCAGAGACATTTACATCCTCTTCAGCTCTTATTCAGAGAAGAGACATGAAAAAACTCATCACTTTCACAGCCAGTAGAGTGTGCGCGTACCTGTATGTGCATGTAAATGTGTCTATGTGTATACCTCCAATCCATGCCGTAGGACCCTCAGAGTTGACCTTGGTCCTCGTCCACAGGCCACATACAACTGAGGTGTGTCTTCATTAGCCAAATCAGAGATCTAACAAAAACAGGAAGAGAGTAAACAGTGAGTTGGTAAAAGTGACTTTGTTCAAATCAAAATGAAATAAGGCTTTTAAGCATGGGGTGAAAGACCACAATGTTTTTACTTTCCTGTAAATAAATCTGTAGCACACTTACTTGACAGGACATGATGGGTGATAAGTTCTCCTGTTCATCAACCAGCACCAAGTTTTTCAGGGGACGGGGCTGGAAGAAGAAGGTGTCTCCCTCTTCCAAAGGCATTGCAGATGAGAACTCTGGCTCATCATCATCATCACCCAAGTGAGCGATCTGGTAAAGGTAACTAAAGGGAAACAGGGAGAAACGCATGACTATAACAAGCGAGACAGAAAGACAGAAGAAGAGAAACAGTTTAAGAGAAATTACAAGAGTAAAGAAGGCAACCCATGGACAGCCTTACACTTACTGGTTTCCAAACTCTGATGCCACAAACAGGAAGCCTGTCTTCAGGACACACATAGCTGCTGCCACAGGGATTGTGTCAAAATACTTCAGCCTGATTTCGGTAACCTACAATACAACCCAGGCTTAGTAACAACACAATGCTTTTCCTACAACAGCAATTTGGCTATGTGACTGTAGTAATATCTGTCAGAGAAGTTTTCAAAGGTTAACCTATTGATAAAAAATAAATAATAAGTTAGTATATACAGTTTCCATTTGTGCTCACCATTTCTTCATCTGTTTCCAGAGTAACCTTAAATATGTCTCCCTGCTCAGTTTGAGCCAGGAAGAAGAACATGGACTTGGTCTTGTGAGTGGCTGAACACACAAATATCATGCCACGCTCCGGGTCATCCAGATCATTCTGTAGGAAAAACGGGTAATCAGGATGAATGGATGTGCACAAAGAGAGAAAACATGACCCAACATGGAGTAATAAAATACATTTAGCTGTAAATGAAAATTCACATAAAAATTGAAAACCATGTGGACTTTAACATCATACTACACATCACAACTTGTTATATACAACCTTAAATTACTGCAATCCATACATGTGACACATTTGGTGTAAACGTAATAAAAGACAAAAACAGCATGAGTATTATGTGTATCATTATGTAGACTCACCCTGCGTCGTGGGATGGGACAGCGAATGTCTGGCTGGTCTCCAAAATTCTTGTAAGTGATGTAGTTTTCAGAGCAGATGAGAACTCCACTGGGCCCATCTGAACCACCAGGGACTAAAGAGGGAGGAGCAATTAGTGAGCCAAGTGTTTTTTGGACCAGTTTTACATTCAGTTTCTACTTACTACTCTTTTATATGTGGATGTTATGCTTGTGCTGAGATCAGAGAGGTTGAAGCTTTCTCCAGAATAACTCAGAGAAGAGACATGACAAACTCATCATATCTGCAACACTTCAATGTTTGTTTTGGAACTTTGCCCATTTTGAAGTTCTTCTGAAAACAAATCCTGTATGAAAAACGTCCTTATTTCAAATAGATCCTGATGATGTCAGACTGTCCTCTGCTGTGTATTTCACTATGTTCTTCCTATCTACAGCGAGTGACAGCTGCTTCTATTTCCTGCCAGCAGCTGGAAATTCATGTGCCTATTGTTGGAACCCTGATGTGCACAACCACATGCGTTGAGATGCCTACCAGTGATGAGAAAATTTCCATGCTCCTCCAAAGCCTCACTGTACTTGCGGACCACATGATTCAAGCCGAGGTCCAGCTCGTAAAAGGTCAGGGTCTGTTGTGTGTTGGCAGCAGCTTCTCCTGTTGGGTCATTGTCAGCTTCCTGGAAACATCAACGGGCAGGTTTAGAGACCTTCAAAGTGTTTCCATTATTTGACATCAACTTTGAACTCCGTAGTAATTATACTTCACCTTGAAAACAGTAAATTAAGCTAATCAGAAGGTGCTGAAATCAGAGGTTTTAACTCTTTCTCAAGTGGTAGTCACAGAAGAGACCTGACCAACTCATCACATCTACAGTAGTGTGGTGTGTGTAATATTCTATGAAATTTTACACACTACTTAAAGTCATAACATACAGTTTTCATTAACTCACTTCATAGTCCATTTCTAAGCAAGCAAACATAGGATTTTCAAAGCCAACATCGACGCCAACTACATGGTACACCAGTGTGTTCGCTTTATGGGCTTCAAGTGGAGATGAGATGGTCAATCTAGCGGCTGCATCCCGATTCAGAATATAAACCAGCTTCTGTTTCTCGATTGCTCCTAGAGAGAGAAAGAACAACACACGTCAAAAAGTCCTAAATTAATGAAAGCTTTAGCATAAAAATACATTATAGTAATACAATACTTATTTTTGCTGCATCATTGTCAGAAATTCCTGGAAACAGTCTAATCCCAAGTGATATGGAATTATTGGCCGAGTTTAATCCATTTGTCTGTACAACTTAATTTCTCCTCTAGTTGCTGATAAAGGGATCAACATCCAGACATAAGAGCTTGGGGAGGCCTGCTGTGTATCAAACCTGTAGTTCCAGCTAGTGGTGGCTGGCTACATGACATCTTGGATCTAACACAAACATGGTACATTAATAAAACATTAATTACTAGTTTCACCAACTAAATTTTCCCATGCCAACTACTGAAGGGAACATCATCAAATTATTTTGCCAAATAATCACAGTAATAAGGTTTCGACTAGACATTATTTTGATTCTAAAAAGGGGCTTGTGTCGTTTTAAACCATGTTATACACCATACTTCTTACCCCTTCTCTAGTCAGCAGACCAGCTGATGGTGTCAAGGCTTGTGAGAGAGGATTTATAGTTAGGGCTTGCAGATACTAGAAACAGCTGTAATCTATCTGATATGAAGCTTTTCTCATCTAGGTCTACTTCTCACCACATAAACAAACTTGTTAATACTTTCAGGGTCTCCTATACCTAGGCTCTTTTTGGGTGGCCTGCACACGCAGATAAAATGTACATGCACCGCAATCACTGAGTGACGCCAAAAGGCTTCTCTATGCACACCTGCCTAGCTGCCAGTTTCCATTACACTGCATGTGAGGTATTTATGGGACATTGGTTAATGGTAGTAACAGTATTACTTGTGTTATACTTTGTCCCTCTAAACTGCATTAGATTTCTGATGCACACTGACCACGACTGAGACACCCATCAAAAGTAATTTTTCAGCCTGTGAAAAACAGTGTCTTTGACATTAATTCATACCTATCATAACAGCTCTGCCTTTTGGGTCAACCGCCAGAAACTGTCCAGGAACAATGCGTCGACATCCACTCTTTCCAAACGTTTCCTGGTGGATCTTCTCAAACATGTTTTTCGATGGATGATATTCCAGAATAACAATACGACCACTGTCACTTCCCACAACAATGTAATCTACAAACACAAATGCATGACATACAAAGTTTGTGAGGATAAAATTACCACATTTTCCTTTAAAACTCAGTTATTTACCAGTATTTTTTGAGGTATCAAAATCCACACCAAGCTCACCCCATCATTAAATTAGAGAAAATGTATTTTGAAGGTTGCTCTTAATTAATGCAATGCATACATGTACCTTTAGTTCCTCCTGTGAGTCTGAATGCCATCAGGGATCTTATGATGCCAAACACTTCCACTGTGAGTAGAGTGTGCACTTTTCCTGTGTTGGCATCTGGTCGCAATAGTTCCAAGATCTTTCCCCTCGAAACAACAATCTCTTGCATCTTGGTTCCTGCCAAAAGAGAACGAACTCAATTCAGCAATCAGCATATTGTGTTTGTCAGGCAGGCTGACAGCAAAAATATTAAAAGGACAGGTATTCAATCTAAACATGCGCCAAAAAACAGGAAGCGCAAGGATGTGCTAAAAGGAAAGATAACATCCAGGGTTGGCTCACCTGAGAAGTTTCCATGGATGGCATGGGTGATGCCAGTGGCCCGCTGCAGGGTGAGGTTGTACAGAAACATGGCTCCCTATCAGCAGCTTCCACTTAAGACTTTTCAAGGGCAGCAAACAGCAAGTAGCCTCTCAAAACTATTGCGAAGAGAGAATCAGAGAATCAGCAAATGGACGATTAGAAACGTCTACCTTTCTGAATTAAAGAAAGTGTGTGGTCCCAGTAAAATTTGGCAAGGGCATAATCAAATTGAGTAGAAAGTAACACTGTGGAACGCATAACTGCTTTCCAAACTAACAAATTTAAAACCATAAGACTATATCAACTTACTTGCAGGTTAAATTAACTGTTGGACACAAAAACAATATTGTTTACATGCCAGCAAGTACAGGACACCGCTAACGTTAGCTAGTTTACTGCGCGTTAGCTTAGCAAGGGGCAAACTAACTTTCATTATTGACTTTTATTTGCAAAGTTAAGCCCCTGGGTTATATCTCCAATTACCAAAGCGTCGGTTTTTCTGCGTGTTTGAGAGCTTTGCAGGGATAAAACAGCGGGCACATCTTGCTTTTAGCCAAAACGGCTTGTATGTAAACTTGTATTCAGCGGGCTAATGGAAGCCCATTCATACAAAGCGCCAATTTTTTTCCTGACGCATCCTCTGTTTTCTTTCTTATTAAAAGGCTACATCGTGCAGTTGTCATATACATACCGTGCCCGTTTAGTGGCGGTAAAGCTAAAGACTTATGGAATTAAATATTTACCGGCTTTTTATACAAGATGATTCAGATTTCAGGCGGATAAACTTCCATTTACTCATTTACTTTTTCTGCAAACCAACGAAGAGCCGCCGTCCGGGGTCCTTCGTCACTCCAAATGACGTCATCAGAGGCGGTCGACACGATGCCTGATAGAAATTCTGCATATTAGTAATATATAGTAATGAAAATATCCAGCAGATGTCGACAAAGACCTGATTATTATTTATTCAAAGCGCAAAACGGCCACTTCGATTTATGTTTTCATTCTCTTCTACATTTCAGAGTAGATCTATTATCTTTATGGTGTTGATGAGTAATTCTCTTCACTACTTTTTCTTTTTAGCTGAAGCGCGTACAATCACAAAATAAGTAAACACCATGTGACATCCCAACAAATAATTTTGCCATGTCCAAAAAGTTAATAGTTCATTTCTAGTGTATGTGTATTCACTATTGATGCGTTTCTTTGGTAAACCAGACATATTTTCGCCATATAATTTTGGTATCTGATTATTTCAATTAGAGACATAAAATTTAAGAAAATAATTACCCTCCAGTTTAAGGACTGAAAAACAAATTAATGGCTGTAAACCTCTTTTTTGTTGTTTTATTATTTTTTTTATTGTGCTGCTCCTCCCTTTTGTTTTACTTCGGGTACCGCCATGCTGCGAGGCTCTCTCATGATTTAATAACTGGGGTGTAGGTTAATTTAGATCATGAATGTAATTGCGCCTCAACACTGATATTTAATTATGTCAATTTTTTATTTTTTCTGTTTAACAATTAGATAACTGTAATTATATGTTAAAGTGGTCTTTCTGTGCACAAAATACAATAATACAAAAATCTAAAATACAAAACAGTGAACATCAGAGAACAGTTTTTCTGAATCCAACTGTGCATTTTTTCTTTCCCACTGATCACTCAGCTTTGTGATTTAAAGTCTTTTTGAGTAGATGATTGATGCATATTGTATGATTAAAATTTGGACTACCCCAGAAGAGATTTTTTTTAAGATAATAAGTTTGCCATTTCCCCCCTTTTGCCTATATGGTTGTAATCTCAGAGACAGAATGAGTGTCAAGGTCAAGGTCACAGGGCGACAGATATGTGTGAAAGCAAACTTTGATAAAATACATATAAAATCTAGGAGGCATGGAGAACATGTACTGTGTATCCTAGATTTATTTTAATAATATTGTTAATATTCAATATTACTCTTTTGCTACTAATCCCTCAATAATTTTTAAGTGAGGCAGTGGACCTGAGGGGTCAAGACCAGCTGATTGGAACAAAAGTGAGAACCAATGCAAACACAGGTTTTGGTCAGAAACAACAAGAAGTAAATCGCCCAATAGGCACACAAGAAAGTCATTTCAGAGTAAAACAGTTCAAAAGGAGTCGCTTCAGGGGGCTTCAGTTTCATGCTCCATTTACAGTTGAGTGGACTAGGAAATTAAAACTGATCAAAACCATTTTTGCAGGAAACCTGGTGGGCGTTAGTGCCTCACACAGGTCAAAATATTATCCTGAAAATAATCAGGGCTCACAAAATATTTGTATGGAAGCATATCAGAAGTTATCATGGTGATTTAACTCATTAAGAAGTGAACCACTGTGATGACCCTGAAAACCCATTTGCTTTACTAGCCCTAAATCTTGATTCAGAACACAGGCCTCAGGAATGTGGCAGTCTAAACATGTAGCTGAAACACTTGCTGAAAAGGTAATCTGAGAGGTCAGGCAACGGACGCACATCTGTGAAGATTTCATGCTTTGGTCACTTAAACATCTGCGACATTTATTTTGTTATACATTAGCTATATTTGTTGCAAATAAAGATGTGGATGCAGAAATTTATTTACCAACAGGTGCCATGTGTGTGGTACTTCACTATTTGGGAAATAGGGTAATGTTATAGTTGCTTTCTCAAAAATAGAGAAATAACAAGGAAAAATGAATAAGGTATATATATAAAGATAAGTTTATAACATTAAGCTCAATCAATAAAGTTGAATGTCAAGATAAAATGTAAAAATTTATCCTTAGACTAGAATCAAAGACAATGTACCGAAATGGGAATGTGGAAAGAAATTTGAAGCATGGTGGTCTTCTATATTAATGCAAAATCAATGCTTTACAACGAAAAGCATATCATCCTCTGGGACTTTTGGACTTGTATAAATTATTCTAAGGGCATTTCTTTCAAGGTAATAAAAGATTTGATTCAGAGGAAAGCAGGACAAAACATATTTGGGGGGTTGTAGTTTGTTCACAAAACTCAATACAATAAAAATAAAGAAAGAAAGAAAGAAAGGGAACAAAACAACCTTCCATTGAACAAGAAATTGTTAGCCTAACTTCTTAAAATTTAAATTACCTTCTGGCAGCAAAACTCAAACTCTTGATGCACTTCAAACTCTCATTCCTACATATGTCCAATAAACACACAGGGTGTTATACTACATTGTGTAACAGATGCAACAGATATGCATATATGTAATAGCTGCAATCTAAAAATACATACAGTATCTATATGACATATAAAGTAATGATATGTTGAATTCAATTACCACTATGTATACTGCATACACCAGGTGTTATATTTTCTTGTCGGTATAGTTCATCTTGTTTATTCCTGTTGTATCTGCAGGTGGACAGAGTCCAGAAAAAAAGCTGCTTATAAGTGGGTTGGTTCCACATCTTCTGTGGCACCTTTAGATCCAATAAATAGTCAAACTGTCCATTGATGAATTAAAGAGCTACAGTGAAGAGAAATGTGTTAATGGAGGATTTTCCACAACACAAATATGGTTCTTAACAAATTTTGGATTTGTTATACAATTATCTGATATCTAAGTCATACTGATGTACATACTGTATGTAAAGTTTGTCGTCTTGGCTTTAGAGAAAGACATAAGACATAAAAAAAGGTCTGCTTCTTTCTGATCTTCTCAGGTGGAAGCTGATGGAGGAGGCATTTGATTTTGAAAGGGTGTAACAGGAAGTGCTAGCTCCATGCTAGTTAGCCTGACCGTCCCTCCCAGGAAGAAGGCAGCCGACACCGCCTCCTGGTCCTCCAGCTCCTCCTGCCTGGCTGCTGAGGGCCGTCCCGGGGAAACAGTCCACGGTCTTCTCCCCTCACAGGACGCTTCCCCGTCCTCTCATTTTTATTCAGCGGAGCGGGTTAGCAGGTCTTAGCCTCCCTTCAGCATCTGGTACCCTCCGCGTCCACCATAGCTAGGCAGGAGAACAGCTAACGGTTTCTTTCTTCTTCTTCTTCTTCTGTTTTTTTTTTTTTTTTTCTTTTTTGGGGAAGGGGGTCTATTCAAATGTGGTTGCCTGCTCGGTTTTGTATCCAGACAGAGTGAGAGGAAAACAAACACACATTTAGATTCAGGCAACGTGACTGCATGCCGTGAGAAGACAAGAGCCGCTAGATGCCCGAAACAAGCAGCTGCAGCCAGCAAGTCTGAGAAGGACCGGCGGCTGATTTCACCCAGAGATAGAAGAAGTGGACCTAATAAGGTGAGCCTTTAAAAAACAAAAACAAAAAATCAAATGTTGTTATTGCAGCTGGTTGATCTGTAGAGTGGCCTGTGTGGTGGTGGTGGTGGTGGTGTTGTTGTGGTGGCAGTGATGAAGAGCCGTCCTCCTCCTCCTGGAGCTGGTGTCGGAGGCCATCAGCTCCAAGCATCTCCCTCTGCCCGGCTGGAGATCCACTGTAGTGGTTCACCTGCCTGTTAATGCCTGTCTTCTGTTCCTCTGTCCCCCCCATCAGTTGACAAAGTTTGGACAAAGTGTCTTAATCAGTCCTTCATCTAGACCCACATTTTCTTTTACAGATTTTTACATGGAGGGACAGCTTTGGAGTCAGATCTTGTTGGAGCCCTTAAAGCAATTTAAGTTTCTACTTATTGCATCGGCAAACTTGTAATGAAGTAGATTTTTATAAAAATTTGAGTTTACTGACAATATGTGCTGCTATCCCAAAAAATGTCAACTTTATTATTGTGACATTTTGATTCTATATGACTTGGCAAAAGCTTGACATTTAGACATTTTTTACTTTTATTTACCTTTATTTTGCCATTGTGTATTCCTCTCTCCATCCTGTCTCATCTCCCCTCTCTTCCTTCCCCTTTCCTCTCCCAGTCACCTTCCCTCCCTCCCACTCCACATCTTCACTTTGGTCCTGTACACAATTTCTCAATTTCTTTATACACTTGACACCCATCTGCCCTTCTTTCCACATCCACCCACTTCTTCTTTCCTCTTTGTCCTCTCACCCCCCTCCCCATTCATCTGTGTTTCTTTCTCCTTTTCCCCCTCCATTGATTTGCCTGCTGGTGTTGCTAAGAAACGACAGCAGTCATAGTGCTGTGAAGGATATAATGAAAGAGGATATGCTCAGAGAAAGAGAAGATTTTAAATTGATTTTAATTTTCTTTTTATTTTGATGTTTTGCTCTAATGGGAATAATATATAGGGGATTAGTGTTTCCCAAACATTCTAATATCAGTACATTAATGAACGGGTAGAGTTTAGGCAGTTTGATATGAATCAATCTTCCCATCTTATTTGGTACAGAGGTATCGATGCTACCTTGCAGTCTTGGGCCCAGCATCTAATCTGTATTTACTATACCAGATGGTGGAGACAGACAGTTACTGGTGGAATATGCTTCTGCAAATACCCAGAAAAGATTATGACATGCATAGAAGTTAGACTGGTGGCCAATATGGAGTTAAAAAAATGTAATTTTCAACTGATTATTTAATGAATTCAGTTTAACTTCGTGATATGCCAGAAAATAACAAAACCAACAATTGTTTTTTACAATTAGATTGACTGAACTATATCACATGTTTCTACCCAATAACCTGATAATGAACGTTGATATTTACATCCACAAACCTGCAGCAGTGTAGGTACTGAGGCCAGCTTCAGTTAGAATTAAAGTAGTTGCTCATAGAACCCTCTTTTATTCTAATTTTATTCCTGAATTGACACTGTGTTTTGGTGTAGCCTCACATAACACTGTCCTAGTTGAGACAGTCTTCAGCTTTTAGAGCCAATTTTTGTCACATTAATGTTGGAGAGTAGTTAATTTGTTTGACAGAATCTTTCCTTCGTTCACTTTATTTGGGGTTTAAATGGCACAAAATTTGCCCTTTATTCTGCTTCCAGACGGAACATTATCCTTGTCTTGGCATTTGAGCACTTCATCAATGCCTAACCTCTCTTCTCCTTCTCCTTCCTTTGTAACATTGTCATTAGTAAATCTGGAAATAATGGAAAAATGTTTGTTTAGTTACACAAATTTTTCTGCTATATAATAGGGACAAGTAAAAAAGATATTCATTTATGGCTGTTCAACCCCAATTCTTTGCAAACATTGTCTGTCTGGAGCTGTGGTACACAAGTTCAAGTCAAAACTTGAAGTCATACAAATCAGCAAAATATAAGCACACATACGGGGGAAAAAAATCCAAGATGTAAACGACTAATTTGTCATGTACCCACATTCTCAACTCTGTATGTTAAATATTTAAAATTTTTGGATTTACACACTTTCAACCACAAATACATTCAGAGTTTGCCCCTTACAAAGATTTTTGTTCAGACTGCAAAAACACAAACCTTTGAGGTAAATAACTGAGAAATACTGCATATATTTGTTTGATAGCTCAAAAGGCACTGTGTATGATAATTGCTGTCAAACCATCAGTCTTAAAGAACTGATCAAAAAGTAATGTGAAAAAAGAAAAATTCGGTTCATTTTGGAAACTATTATAGTTTCAAACATGAAATGCTATGTAGATACTGTTGAGCATGATTTATTATCAAACCATATAACCGTACAACCATTATTTGATTCAGTCAGAACAGCCTGCGACAATCGAACACACCATTAGTGAAGGACAGACATGGTTGCATTTCATATATCATTGGCAGTCTGCACATAAATGTGTCTCACCATAAAACACTGAAAGGACACTAATGCAACAATGACCTTGAGTATCTGAAAAAGCAACACAGATTGAAAAATGGCAGAGAAAAAAACCTCTTTGGTCATGTATGTTCTTCTGGTTTCCTGTACAACATCACTGCTATTTAGCTCTGTTCAAAACCTGTATATACAATATCCTGATTTTTCAGACATCTTTTCCATCAGGGAAAACGTTCCTACAGAATTATGCTCTGACATTAGAACCCGATTATCTGTTTATCTGCACTCTATTAGAGAAAGTAGAGGATAAAATAAATGGAGACATATGTACGTATGCTGAGGTCCCTAATAGGATTCTTACCTTAAAACCATCTGTGTACACACACACACACTCACCTCATTATACTCCTGCTTTATTCTGAGAATACTGAGAACAGATTTGAAATGTAAATCCCCCCCTGTCGAATGCCATGAGTCGACTTAGGGTCTGTGACCAGTCAGGCACAGCAGTATCAGCAGACAGTGAAATAACTGCTAATGTGTCGACAACAGGAATAAACGTTTTTCACTTCTGAACAAAATTGACACATTTACAGCACAGTGCTTTTTAAATTAAATGCCAATTTGAATATAGTCCCAGAGTGACTCCAATTCACACTATAGGTGCCACTGATATACTGCAATATATTGTTTTTTAAATTGTGAATATAAGTACCTATTTTGTAATTTCAGAGGCTTTAATTTGATGGCTTGCTAAACTTAATTCTGACAAAACAAGGTTATTAGGCAATCTAAACTAACCAGTTGCTACCAAAATACACCAATGTTAAAGGTGGTGAACTGGGGCAAAAAAAGAAAATACTTGTTTCTTTACTTGAAAAGGCTAGTCAGCTGGTTGGTGTGTTGTGATATGTTTAAATTGTATAAAAAACAATGCGGCTTCTGTTATTTCAGTATTGCATTTGGCAACATCGGGATTTCAATGTTGTGGCTGTTCTGTGGCTGCTCCTCCAACAGCAAGTAAGCTAAATCCCAGGCATCAAATTTTTAATTTCAATATTTATTTCTGGAATCTCACTAAGGGCCAAATGTGTGTAAAACCTGGCATTGACTGCAAATTCAGTGCTGAAGAAATTGTATGATGTGCATCCAGTTTAAACACTACCTTGATGTAAAAGGCTTTCAGTGAAGTTAAGTTTAAGGGCCTTTATAATAAAAGAGCACCAGAGTTGGGGTTTTTTTTCTTTCTTTTTTATAGAGAGAGAAATAGAAATCTCTCCAACCATCACTTACACTCAAAAGGACAAACACACACATTATCCTGTTATTTTAAATGGCTTACAGTACCTCTATTTTACTCTCTCTCTCTCTCACACACACACACACACACACAAATCCAGGCTCAATCCTATCATTGTAATCTACGTAACTTCCTTGCACATGTTTAAGCGCTTTACTCACACAGGTTTTTGAATCAACACTAAAACCCATTCAGTGTAGAACCAAAGAAAACTTTGTAGAGTACTGTACTGTTTCCGATGCAGCTAGGAATAATTTCAGGCCAACTTTTATTGGTATTTATCTCCATTGTTTGCCACTTCATTGATGGTTATCTTGTTTTGCTGTTTATCTCTAATTATTTCTCCGATAGAAATCAACCGCCAAATGAGAAAACACAGCTAATGTCAGTCCATTTGTTTCCATTCTGTTCTTCTAGTTGCTAATCAATTGCTACTGTTAGGACTAACAATTGTACAGTCATTGACGGATAACAGGGAAAGCAGGGGAATACTATTTAAATTAAATCAATTCAAATTTAACCTATGTGTTATGTTTTGTGTTACTGTAACATATTAGATACATCAACAGACAGATTATAATTTAAAGGGAAAAATTTGCCTGAAGCTTCCTGCAGTTTTAACTGCCCATTTCAACAGTTCCATAGAATTTTCTAGCAAGTAAAGCTGGATCTTATACGTCACTACACAAATGTATTAATATTTCCATCACTCTAAATATTACTTAGTCTTATTGCCTTAAAGAATTAATTTGGCATTTTGGGGAAGTATACTTTTCCCTTTCTTGAAGTCAGATGAAAAGATCGGTGCCTCTCTCATTTATTCAAAATGAAGCTGGAAGTCCATCAAGCTATCCATCTACCCAGAAAGTCTGAATACAGGAGTAAACGGCTACCATTTTTTGGAAGGCAAAAAAGACCTGTATGGCACTGTGTGTAAAGCTCACTTAATTTCACCTTATATCCCATCTGTTCAATCTAGATATTGTTGCCTTTGGACAAGAAAAAGACAGCATGTTTCCCCTGCTCTCAGGTTTTATGATAAGCTAATCTCAATTGTTCCCTGAAGTTTAATGTTCAAAAACAGATAAGGAATATTTTCCCTCAATTCCAGATGATTTGCTCTAATTATCTGTTACATGACTCAGTTTGATTCTGTCAATCATCTCCATTTCTACCTGAAATATTTGGTTTTAAAAGCTTGTTGACAGAGTGACTTCTTGAAAAGCTGATTGGCTAACTGCTGATGTATTAACCACAATGCTTTTTTTCCCTTTATGTCGTTTCATTTGTCCGTCCTTTGTTGTCAGGACTGTGACTGAAGACTGAGTGCAGCTAAATAGCTAATGGATGAACTGCCTGCTAACTGTTTATTTATTATTCTCATTAAGGTTATTTGTTATGAAACCAGTTGTGAAAGCTTGCTACATAACTGGTTGCAAACTTCTCTTTTGTAAACGTGTTGATCCTTATAATGGAGGTGTAAAAGTTCAACAGAACCAATTCCACTGATTGTGCCTATTAGGGTGAAATTACTTAACTACAAAATGTAACTGTTTCTGTTAGCTTGACCTGACCTTTGTAGTGTAGTCAGTTTGCGGAGGCTTGTGTATTTGAACTAAGTAGCACAAACTAGTTTTCTTGATTCCCTGTTTTGCATCATCTGCCTTTTGCTGTGCCTTTTTCAAGAAGACAGTATCAGTTGAAATGGTTACTGTGATGTATGTTGTGAAGGTGCAAAGGAATGAAATGGACTAAAAGCATCAGAAAACAATATTGAAATCAAGTTAATCTTCAGCTGCGCACCGAGACCAAATGACATGGAAGCACTCAGCAAAACTCAACCGCCATTCCAGCACTTCCTGCTTGAGGGAGTCAATACCCAAATATCAAATTAAATTTCCCACCAGTCACATTTTGCTGTGCAGAGTCCAAACCCAGCCTAGTAACATGATTCTAGTTCTGGAGGTAGAGCTGATGGTGTTATTTTATCATTTGAAATCTACACTGGTGGAACTCAGAAGCCCCTTTCCAATGTTGTCTGATTAACACATCAGGACAAGCCTCAACTAGGTTAACCTGATACCTTGGGAGCAGACAGCATTTTAATAGAGCCACACAAATATAACTAGGTTAGCCTTTTCTCGCTTCTCTTTTCATCTCCTTTGTTCACCTTTCCCCCTCCTTTTTTTGGTGACACTGTCTTTGTCATTTTTGGTCCAGGGGGATTTTAAACTGGGTTAACATGCAGGTCATCCTATTGACGCAACCTCAAAAGATTTCTTTCTCTCAATTTGCCTCTTTCCACATGTATAACTCACAACGGGAACCAGCTTAATTGCACAAGCAACATTCACATAATAAGTAGGGAAACACACTGCATCGAGGTGTCACGCTGGTGTTTTGTTTTGCTGTCAAAAAGTTTTGCATTCGTAAGATGGCAGATGCACTTGCCTCTAATCAAGAGCCGCTATTCCATGGATGGGAACACAAACGCAAAATGTAGGATTTTTTGATGGATAAACACCTGTGATCTGGCAGATGGCCTGTATGAGCAGAAACATTTGGACAGATTAATCCAAAAAATACACAGCAATATCTGCTCTGTCCCCATTCAGGTGCATTTCTGTATTCTGAACCACTGCACCACTCACTCTAACTGTGACATGTAGTTAGTGCCATCTATCTTTTTGTCCAATCTGACAGAATCTACCCCTGTGATTGTATTTTCACAGGTAGGCAGCTGCAAAAAAAATCTATATTTTTATATTGAAATTTGCCTGCATGCTTTGTCCTGTTACGTTTAAAATAAGAATTCTTGGGGGCACATTGGCACTTAAGCACGCTCTTACTGCAGTAACTAGGGCTGAAATTTAGTCCTGCCCTTTGCCTTTCCCCTCAATCTGCATTTCTGCCATCTGTTTACAGTGCAACGCAACAAACTGGTCTGTCTGGTGCTTTTGTGTCACATTTTAACAAATGTTAGATAATAATTTCAGCAGTAGCTTGCCCTGGACCAAATGTATGCAGCATTTCCTGTGAATCTCTTGTGTGTCTGTATGTCTTTTTAATCCAATTGATCATAGCACTTAGAGATGAAACAGTTCAGTAAAAATAACCAACAAAATGCCAACATTATCATCAAAATCTTAATTATTATTACTTAAATTCATCCTTTAATGTTAGTTTTAGAAAATAAAGAACCCCTTTTGGGCTTTACAGAGCCAGAAATTCATGATGGCATTTTTCTTTACTGATGTGCAAGTATTTCTTGCGATCCCTTTGACTGTAGCTCTGTACAGATTGAGCAGCCAGAGTGGTATCATAAAAAAAAAGAAAAATGCCACTTGTCATCATGATGATTGTCTGCAGGTAGCTGTTAAATCACTTGGAGTGACAGTTCCCACAATTCCCGCAAGTAGGCTACCCCCTGATCAGAAGCACCTACTGGTTGTGTACCTGCTACAAAGCATCTTGTGTTTTTTAATGTAATGCAGTGAATATCAGACAGGTAGATTCAATATGTCACCATACTCAAAAGGGAATTATGACTGGGACCACACCATCTGTTCAATGTGAGAGGTTGTGCCAGCAGTGAAATATGAGTCGCTTGGATATTTTACATCTTTGTGGAAATATAACTTCAGGCTTTGTTGTGTTATTAACTGATGTGTCTGTGTGTGAGGGGGGACAGATGAAGTAATCAATTATCTTTGTATCAGAACATAAATTAGTCAGTAATCTGTCCGTGTCATATAACAGTGGTGGCATCTACCCAGGTCGGCCCCTGTGTGTTTATCCCTCCCTGCATTGTATGGGTGGCTGGAAGGTCGACAGAATAATCCATCACATCTGTTAAATGCTCATCTTCGGGCTTTGTTTTCTCAGGATTATCGTATCCTCTTTAAACGTTTGAACATGCCTAGAGAGCTTTCATAATTCTTTCGCTTCAATGTTGATCATCTTTGGAAATGTCCCATCCTGCAGCTGCTGATAGCAAGAGGTTGACGTAGCAGATGTTAACTTCCGTATCGGCTCCAGAGTTGCTGTCATTACTGATTCCTTGTAGCTGACGGATCTGATCCAGTCTTATGACCAGATGACTTATGAGCGTATTCTCATGAGAAATCCTTTTGTCACTGATTTTCATGCTTTGCTCTGCAGTGTTTCCCCATCAAGCCGATTCCTAAAGAATAAGCTGCTGGCTCCTTTCCTAAAGTTTAAAGGAGTGAGTTTCCTCTCTTTCTGTTTGTCTCTCTTATGTATGGTAGTACAGACAGCAGCAGTTCCCTGAGCTGCTGTTTTTCAAGTGTTCAGTTCATCTCATCTATCTTCCTCTACCTCATCCCTTTGTTTCCTTTCTTCACCTCATCTCTCTGTGGAAGTGGAAAAGCACCCAAGGGAGACAGGAAGAGGAAGAGCTAAGGGTTTCATCCTGCTTTCTGTTTAAACACTGTGGAGGGCCAAGGCCTAGTTAATCAAGTTCCCCCACAAACCATTTGCTCTGAACCATTACCTGGCTACACTTTAGAATTACGAATTAGTCTGATGTGTATAGAAATAAGGACAGGGTGGCCATTATAGTCACACCCCATCTAGTTCACACATCAGGAAGTGTCCTTACTCCCATAGTAACAGCTGTCCCTACACCCAAGCATCCAGTGTAAGTGTTTGCCACTTTCGAATTCTGGCAATACTGCAACACCCAGAATCACCTTCCTCTAATGAAGACAAACATAAGAAAAGACTAAAGCTGTTACAGTTGACTCAGTCATTTGGTGTCAGGATAAGTTATTGCCATGGCAACACTGACAAGAAATTTGAAATACAATTGATAGTAACACACAAGGTATCTGAAATGACTTTCTGAGGATCTGAGAGGGTGTGAGGCAAATTAAATCAGCACTTTATTGTAAAATAGTAACCAGTGCTCATAGTAAAGTCTCCGATTTTATTGGACCAACTGGGACACATTGCTTTTATATATTAAATCCCCGTTGTATATAAAACTTTCTCGGACCCAAATTGTTTATCTAGCAATAATTGTTAAATGTAATAATGTGACTTGTGGGACATTTTTTTCTCTGCTTATGATATAACAAGATTATGCCAGACATGACACAATATATATACCTGCACTGTTGTCATGGCTGAAGTTCTTTTAAAGGCTTGTCAGAGTGCTCTTTAAACAATAAATTTGTTATGTACATCACAAAATATTGACAGTTCTTCCACAACTTATGCTCAGCTACATCCTGTCCCTGGCTGACACTGCCTCTGGCTCTCAGAGCTCATTCTTGAAAATTGCTGTTTAATATCTGTTTACTTTAAATGAGATAGTTTATAAAATAAGAGAATCATTGGATTGTGTTTTGGATAAAAATTGCCAGCATTTCGACCACTTTTAGCTCAGTGTGTATGGTATGTGTGACACATACAACAGATGTGTTGCTGGCTCCTGATATAGTGTGAAACAAAATCTTTTTGTGGCCTCGGACAGAGAGGTTGTGTGAAATGTATTTCCCTTTTAGTACAGTTGCTGCCTTCACCAGAAATAGTTTAGTAGACATTTTTCAATTCACAAAAATGTCAAAGATGATGCCATCAGTTTTAACTGAAGTAACACACACAGACACATTAGGGCTGTGGTCCTGATTTAGAATATGACTGGGCCTAGGACCTGGTGAGTTCTTGTCTGGGTCAGCTCGTATTGACAATTGAGAGAAATAATGAAAATGAAAATATACTTTGATATGTAAAGATTCTTGCTTTAAGTCTTTATAATACAATCAGGCACTGATTGTGTTGTCTGGCATTTTTATTTGCTTGTAAGGTTTATTGTCTCTCCTCACTGTCAAAGACTG
Source organism: Remorina albescens (assembly GCA_034769265.1). Classification (NCBI taxonomy): domain Eukaryota; kingdom Metazoa; phylum Chordata; class Actinopteri; order Carangiformes; family Echeneidae; genus Remorina; species Remorina albescens. The sequence goes on from CM068475.1 coordinate 54,803,037, forward strand.
AATGTTTTGTTGTAGGGTAAAAGATTCTTTACGTAGCTCCAGTAGGTTTCATCCAGGTTTAAAAGACACGGGACAATATACCTGAAAGGAATGTAACAAAAATACCCAAGTGGGATCATGGGAATTGCATGAACAACCTTTTTTTGTGCTTGCCTCAAAATGGGCATTAAAAATTTAAATCTTGGGCTATCTTTTCTTTAATATAGCTATAATTACATCCAGAAGTAATGCTGTATGGCGTAAGCACAGTTTTTAAATTTGTAAGGCCACCAGACTGTGAAGCAGTAATACAATGTAATGACATATTAATTACAATAGAATTAACACAATTGTCCTCAATGGGCCTGAGCTTTGCTGACTCCTTCTGGAGTACCTCCTGTTTGTTTTCCTCTCAACTTTTTGCCTTGGTTTCACACAGTATGACTTCATTAAACACCTGACAGTTGTTTTTGGTATATGTGTGTTTTATTACCTCCACTGTAGGCATTATTGTGTAAGCACGAAGGACAGATGAGTAGACATCTTGCCATCTGTGTACATGGCAGATAAGGGATGGGCACACTTGTAATGATAATGTTTTTTACAGAGCATTGACGTGGATTACTTATGTTATCGCTACCAGGCCATCACATAGCATCCAGGCAGCCCTGGGGCTTATAGAGGAAGGCTTAACCACAGAGTTTGTGTCTACGGCTGAATTCCAAATAATGTCATTTCTGTCAGCCTGTGTTTGGATGGATAGTCTCTGCAGCAGCGGCAGCTGGCAATGGGCCTCAGGATGGAGGACTCTCCTCCTGGTCTTCCCTTTTGTATTCCTCTCATCTCCCTCTCTCTTTGGGAGTAAAGCCTAATGGAAAGAAAAGGGAGGGAGGGGAGCAGAGGAAAGCCCAGAGACACTCGAAGGGGTAGCAGGGAGATGAGAGGGGAGAGAGACAAATGGTTGCTTCATGCTCTCTATGTGGCTAAAAATGAAGGAGCGACTTACAAATGCAGACAGGCCATCTGTGTACTTTCTTTGACCTCCCATGATAATTGGATACCTGAAACTTTTGGATTGCTGTGAGTAATATGTAAATGGAGATGTCTAAGTAAAGCAACAGCATTGAGCTGAGCTAGACGGACGTGGCTCTTTAGTATAAGTGAATAAAGAAGAAGTTAGATCAGACATTCTTTTAAAAGAAACCCATAGGCCTGCTTTGATTACATGGATAAATATATTACATACCCACTCACATAGCGGATACCAATACCTTTGCAATCCACGGTTATTCAGTCAAACAGCTCTTCCATAAATTGTACCTTTACATTGTTTGCAATGATCACTTTCAGGTTAGGTTGATGAAATATATTCAGTTATGTTTTATTATATTACTATTGATTGAAATTAACTGTTTTCTGTTTAAACTATTCCTTATGCCTTTATAATATTCCTTCTCTTTAGAAAGTCTATTTCTGATTTAACATCCAGGAATCCCATTTTAGACCTAGTCATGTTTACTTAACTATGACTGGTCAGTTGTTTTTTGGAGGTGAAATAACAGGTCATCAGTTCTAGTCAGACAACCAGCCAGAGGCCTTTTTAGCTGATATCAGTCTTTTCTGAACTTCTAGACAGTACACTTCTGTTATACATCAGGAACAGTTCAAGTTTTCTCCCATACAACATCATGTTAATTTTCTAAATGATGGCCCCATTTAGAGGAAAAAAGACCAGAGGGCAGAGAGCAGGTTTGAGTCACCCATCACTCATCCTCAGCGTCAACTTCTCATCCACTTATGTTTGAATAACAACATGGAATAATAATCTTGAGGTTTTAAATCAGTGGTTTACAAACCAATTGGTCACAACATGGTGGATTGCTGCTTGGCCTGGACCCTGTAATATCCCTGACTGAATGCTTGACTGACTAATCTGCCATGTAAATTAGTTTGACATTGGTCATTGCACTTTCAAAATGAATTGGCAGAAAGAGACACAGCAGCAGACAGTCATCCAGACACCCAGACAGTCTGTTTGAGAAACCTTTTCTCCACGCGATCATTTTACAAGCTAATATTAACAGTACACAGTACAGTCAAACACTAAATTAAAATAACATGAAAGAAATACAACTATATTCTTAATTTCGTACATTAATCATAAGCGATTCAGCAATATACCAGGATCACCTGGTCTTGTTTATGTTTTTGTGACGTCACATACAGAGTTTCACATGCAGTCTAAGGACAAATTTTTTAACCCAAATTTCTGTTAGACATCATGGATTTTAGGCACTAAATGTGCAGATTGCTTTACAGTCACATAATATCACCTCAGGGATTTCACAGTCCGTGAAATATAATTTCTGCCAATGTAGCAGAACCACTCCTCGACTGTGTGAACAGGCCAGTTTGAAAGCAAAAGAAACAATCAGTCCTGTTGGAATGTGTATTAAGGTCAGGCAGCCCTCACCTAAATGCATATTACAGAGCGGAATGCAGCAGTGGGGGCAGATTAAGAGGCAAGAGTGGAGTGAGGGTGAAAGAAAGTGTGTCTGTGACAGCAGAGATTTGGATAAGAAGCTCAAAACTGAGGTGAAAAAAGAGGTGAAGGTATTGAGATGCAGGGAGCAATCAAGGCTTAAATGGAAGGTAGAAGGGAAGATATGACTGTTAGTGTTTGATGGTGTGAGACGAGTCTTGGCATGAGATGCATGTGTGAAAGAGTTGTTGTAGTGTGTGAAAGCGAGCAGTGCTGCAACAAATGGGTAAGACATTTGTGACAGACATAAGATAGGTGCCGTTGTGGATCCATTCGAAAACTGAGGAGCCGAACATACCGATTTTTTTTCTATGATCTCTACTTTTAATTTATGATCCCTGCAGCAGTATATTTTACAAAAATAACCCCTGGCCACTTCACTGGTGCTTTTCTTCAGCCATCAAAGAAGAAATATTGTGAGTGCTCTGTATGTGCACCCATTTTTTCCAGTGATTGGACAAATGCAATGCTATTCAGTTCAGATAAAGGCTGTAACAACTAATAAATAAAAAAAAAAAAAGAAAAGAAAGAAAGTTTAGTATTTACCCAAAAAAAGAGTAATTTCCTTTTACTTGAAAGCAATGATTTTGTGGTCAAGTATATATCTGAATTAAAGAAGGGAGCAGGAAAGGTAAAAAAATGAAAATGAATAGAAAAAAATAAGGCACGATGATGATTTATTAAAATTTATCATTATTATCCAACGAAAAAGGATTTAACGAATAGTTTGTCAACAATCTTTTTAAACACTCAGTGGACAACATCAGCAAGATAATGTTTTTTTTTTTCTAATTTTGTTCTCTGTTTTCAATAATGTTGTGTTTTTAATTTCTACAAATGGAAACCATTACCATTAGCACAATCTGCCCAGAAGCTGTGTTGTTTTATATTTAGTTTCAAATACACAAATATTCTCAGCAGTTCTGTCTGGTTTAAAGGTACCTTGTAGGGTTGTTGACACCAGTAGAATTAATCTTTTTTGCAGCATTATTCCCCATTTTGAGCGAGAGCAGAAACACATAAGTTACATGCAGCTAGTTTTATAATATTCTGCTTTTTGAATTGGTGCTGGAAAAGCTCAAACATCTGGAGAAATGTGCCAACAAAAGCAGTGAAGAAGACTGCCAGCCAGAAAACGATGTAAACAGTGCAGTGTTTAATACATATATGCGCACCCATTACTGCCTACTTCTCTATAACACCACCATGTACAATGTTGGTGTCTGCGATCTTTCTGAGCACAATAAATCAGAAATGTACATAGTTGAAATCCACACTCCAGGCCAAAGACACTCCAAGTGGAGCAGACAGTCAGATTTAATTTTGAAAAACCTTTCATCATAAATGTGCACATTAATGGGTAATTTTGCAGGAACAGATGTAACTCCTTTATACTTTAATCTGCCAAATTCTAATTTATACCAGATTTTTAGCATCCAACATGTTGGTATGAAAACTCTTTGCTTACTTTTACTGTTTTTTAACCTACCTGTAGAAAATAACATAGCAGGACTTTGATATTAATATCACGTATGCTCAATATGGAAAAGGTAGTGTGATTAGATTTTGGTGTGTCTTGCTGCATATATTTGCATATTAATGGGATAAATCTACTTGTCCTGTGAGCATATGTGTTCTTTTTCTGTGAAGGTCATAGCGAGACATCAGCAATCTCTCAGTGCTTCTTGTTTCAATCAATACTTGTCTCCCTTCATGATGAAATCCTTTGTCTAGGGCTCAGTGTCGTGTAATTTGTCAGGTTTTAGGATCCCTGTTTCCTCTCAGTAAGTTGACTGTTCCCTCTGCCTTTTTCTGTCGCTGTTTGAAGTGAGCATCGTTTCAAAGTGGAAGTTTGACAACTGTTTGACTGAAAGACCCTGCTTTGAAAGGGTTTTCATCGGATAATCACCTGAAAAATGTCCAATCTTTTCAGGCAAGGCAAGCAGTTATGAAATATATAGGCAGGTTTAAGTCTGTTCTTCTGCTTACCCCCCCCAAGTGCCACTACCCTTTAATTATACTGTATAGTGATGTATCATGTGTTAAAACACAAAACCATAAATCACAAGGAAAAGTGCTTACATGGAATTTCTTCCCACCACTGTAATTTAGGCTACATAATAATATTTTACCATGCTGTGTGCTGGGGAATATTCTATGCCGCATTTATATATTGTGTAGGTGATGGAAACCTACTGGTGGGAGATGGACCATCACAGCATCTAATCATTGCTTTGCATTAAGTTTAAAATGTTATGTTTTACAGCTTGAATTCACATTCAAAAAGGGTGTTGAATCAGTTTTAGTATACTCGTATTCTTTCAGTTTCATTTGAAATATCTTTGGCTCAAATCCAGTGAAGTGAAAAACTTTAAATGGTACAAAGATGACACATAGATTTCATAAAGTTAAGCAACTGTAACTTCTAGCTGTCCTGTGTCATTGAAAGTTCATGCAGCCTTAAAAGTTAATAGAAACAATGTCTGCAGCAGGCAGTGTTGGAAGAAACTGCAGTATCTAATCCATTATTGGGACAATACTGTACTGCAGGAAGTCGAGCTGTATGTAAGGTGAGAAAACGGCAAGTAACAAAGGAAGAGGAATGGGAGAGCAGCATGGGCTCCACCCCATGGAGCTTGTTTGGGACACACTGAACCAAAGGTGAAAGTAAAACAAACTGCAAATGCAACTTTGTCAGAACTTGTGCAGCTCTGTGAGGATAAAGTTCATCAGCAATGCTTCATTTCTGCTGTAGAAAGAAAAAGGTGAGCGTCTAAATTAAATGTTGGATTTAACACGTTTAAAAAGTCTTTACTATTTATCCTATTATATATTATTATATGACAGAATATTATATTATCTACGCTTCAAATCAAAATTCAGTGTGAAAATACAGCTTGTAATTCCAACAACCTGAAAATGAATGTGCTCTAAAACCTGCTGGTAATACACTTGGGAAGGACAAACATAGTGGTGACGTGTCTATTTTAACAAGAGTTTATTCAACTGTATAATATTTTGTCAGCATTAGAAACTCATTAATTGCAAAAACAAGGAAAGGGTATTATGGGATGGGTCGGTGCTTCATAGATTAATTCATTAATTCAAACATAGATCATCTTTTAATGGCCCACTGTTCCTCTGGTAAACTGTAAATTATGGTTCAGTGATTGTGACAGCCGTAGATGAAACATCTCATAGTCAGGAAGAGACATGGTGTTATGGCAGTGGTGGTAAAGTGTTTAGCACCAACAGGTTTCTGGGTTTGAACTCGGGGCCCGAGGCTCTTCACTGTGGAGTTTGCATTTTCTCCCTGTGCCTGTGTGGGTTGCCTCTGGATAAGTCACCCATGCTGTCTAGGCTGCACGGAAAAACGGTAAAGATAATGGATGCAAATTGAAGCTCAGAGGGTTATAAGTCTTTTCAAGTTTGAACATGCATGGATGTGTGTGTGTGTCTGTGTGAACTGGTTTCAGGAGCTAGTGACTTTGTCAAATGTATGCTGCTGAACAGGTAGTGCAGTGTGTTTGACTAAGAGCTGCTGCTGAAATCATGCTTAATGAGCAGCGAGACAACTGAAATTTGTCGAATATCCAGCAATGCTGAAGGACACTAAAATGGGCTGAGGAGTTGATAACGACGCTCTGTGATCGTTTCAATACACAAAAACAGTTGACCAGTTATATAAAAAATTGCTTGGTACAGTTTTTTAAAAAAGTAATTTTTAATAGTTTTTAAGAATAAAAATAAGGAGTCGGTTTCTGTTGGCTGCAACTTGCACATCATCCCAAACAGTGGGAGTGTAATGCCCTTGGGAATAGTGATTTCTCAGCACCATAGAAAATCTGCACTGCAATGGTAGTTTGCTATTGTTGAGCAGCCAGCTCTCATTATTTTATATGCCTATTTTATTAATTTGTAAATGTAAAGTTGACAATAAAAACTCACTCATTCTGAATTGTGTGTACCGATCTGCATGCCTTGCAGCATTTCCTCCAAATGTTATTAAATAGGATCTTTAGCTTGTTGAATTATTATACTGCCTTGTCAGCTCTATGACATGTAAGTTACCCTTTTGTTACCTTTCTACATGTAAAAACAGGTACCGTCAGGCACGGTGTTGAGCATTTTGGCACTGACTTGTTAAAGAACTATCTGTTCTCATGGTATGCCTACTCCTTGTTTTTCTGTTCAAGTGCTGCGTCTGCAAGACAAAATTGAACTTCTTAGGATTTCATTGTTCAGCAGCACTTTGAAAATGTACTACTATCAGTTCATAGTCTTTTTGCAGTCATATTCAACTTGCTAATGATTTTATTCATTATATTGCTCAGTCTGGCTACAATCCATATCCTCCCTTATCCACGCACCTTAGCTTGATGGGACTATATTATCGTCTCATCATTAATGTTACAGATTCCTCTATATAATAAGAGAATAGCAGACGAAAACTGAGGCATGTCGCAGTGATGAGTCTCAGTCAGTTCATGGTTTGATTCAGGAATCTGTGGCCTCCCTGGCAGCAAGCTGAGTGTTAATCACTCTTCAATAGTTAAATCACACGTTTACTCTCTCTGTCTGTCTCAAAATTACACATTACACACACACACACACTAAAACATGCTTATATGACACACAAATACCCTCACACAATATTACCGACTCATACACACAAACAGTCATGCATTACCCTTTTGAATTCCTCCAGCAGAAAGATGTCTGACACTTTTAATTGGCCACTGGGGAGCTATTGGATTGTATCTGTCTCTCCCTCTTTCTCTCTCCCCCTTTCTGAGCCCCCACAACATACAGCATGCTTTGAGCTGCCCGTCCCTCATTTTGAATGCTGATTAGATACTAGACTTGCTGAAAAACAACAATTTCTCATTCAGACTATTGGAATATTTTATTAGTAAATAATTTTTGTGCTATCAGCTCACCTAGACCTGACATCAATCATCACACCAACGGATCAGGCTTCTGGTGTTTTGATATTATCTCATGTTAGATAATGAATTTAATTTGTCTTATAATTCTAATTCACAAGCATATTTTTCTTTGGAAAGAAGTTAAAGTTACTCTTGAATTTGAAAAGGGTGCACATCTTTGCTCAACAGTGGCCATTCATTGTAAATATAAATCAGCCACTGGTCACATGTCCTGTTTATGATGCTAAGGAGGGTTCCGGAAACATATTGGATAATGATAAGAAAATATGACTTCTCAGCCAGGTAATAACCAAGTCATTAATTAATGTCAATAGTTCAAAGGGCAGTGTTATTTTGAATCTTATGACTGTGCCCTTGACCTCTGTTAGAGGATGCTGATACTGTATGTCCTCACCACTTTTAATTTGCCATGCTGGGAACCTAATGCTCCTTAAAAAAAGAAAGAAAAAAAAAGTTATTCCTCAGTATGCAAATTCCCATCTGGTGTGATTACCTATGACTCTGTCAGTTTCTGAGACCTCTGGGAAACCAAGTGCTGACACTAATGTAAAAAAAAGTTTCCTACTACCTTGTTCACCTCTAAAAACCCCAGTGTCCATAATCACAAACTCATAATTTGCAGCTAAACTTAATTAGAAATTCTAATTATAGGAAGTTTCCCCAAAAGTGTTCAGTTCAAAAATTTGCACAAAATTATTCAAAGTGAATCCAGAACGATCATTGTTATTAACCATAAAGTAATCCAGTGTATAGTTAAGTAAAAACAGAAATATATGATATTATCATAACATGCTGATAAAGTTTCTAGGTAATTCAAGATTTAAGAAGATTAAGAAAAATTTTGTTCCAATACCTATATGATGGAATCGCTGAGGAATAACAGGCCTGGAGGCCATAGATGTCAGTGTTTACGGTTGAATGTTTATGTCATTGTGCAGTGGAAGCAAATGTGTCACCCTGAATACAGATAAGGTTTAACATTCACTGTCCTTTCACTGACTGCTTCCATCACCGCTGTTTACCATGTTTGTATTTGTCGTGTGACTCCCGCCTGCACAGAATTGTGACAGTTGTCGATTGAGAGTGACAGAAAAGTTACATTGAATTCTGATACAGGTCGTGTAGCTACTCAGACTGAGGCATCGTTTCAAAAAATCTGATCTGTATGTGATTTAGACCCACATATTAAAGTGGCCCCAATCTGATTTGCAAAGATCAGATTCCATGTGATTCGTGTTGTCAGACTGACATTAAACAACCAGATCTGGGTCACATAGGAAGGAAAAAAATCATTTGGGCCACTTGTGTCTGCTCTGTGAACACAGCGTTAGTGTGTATTTCAGAAGCTCTTGATGTAGAAATAAAGTGCTGTCTGTATGTGTGAATAGATGGATGAAGGTTCTATTATAATTCACTCAGCGAGATCAATAAGTCCAGCAAAGTGCCACATAAGTGCAGCTCATTCACTGCATGAAAAATGCACTCAGTGAAAAGAGTTTATTTGATAAATCGACACAAACTAACACAGTTCCCCACAAAAAGCCTGCCATCACAGTAATCTCCATCAAGTTTGCGTTGACATTGTCAGAAATGTGTATATTTCGGTTACATGTTTGTCGTTGAAGTTGGTTATAGGTGGTGATCTGTTAGGCCACATTAGGAGGCAGGCAGATTATTTATCAATTCATCTTAACAAAATGCAAACCAGGACAACAGCTACAACCTTGGTGTGCAAAGATATTTTTATGACAGTGTCAACTAAAATTGGGAATATTGGTCGTATTGGATGGCATTTGATTGAAAACACGGGATATTTGACAATTAGAAAACCGCTTGCTATTGTCTATGTAAACTGCATGTCTTACAGCAGGACCTTTTTTCAGGTCAGGACACTTTATTCTGAAGTGATCTCTTGCCATTGGACCCAGGCTCTTCTAATTATAGTCGTGCTGACAGTACTAAACCAGGAACTTGCAGAGTTTCGAGTTATTCAAAATGTTGCTGCTGCCAGGGCAGAGACAGAAATCAGAGACCATATAATACGCATCTTATTTGACCCATAATGGCTTCTTTTGTTAGCTTCAGTTTATGTCACAGCTCTGTGAAGATTTCAGTGGATTAGTTCGTTCAGAGATTTCATACTGCCTGTGATTTTACACTTAAGCTCCTCATCGACTGACTATATTTAATACTGAACGTAAAACCATCTTTATTTTAAGTATGGAGGCTCAAAACTAAGAAAATCACAAAGCAAAGCATCAACAGAAAATAAAACAACTAGCTTCCCTCTTATGATCCTTGGATACCTGTTATTTTTTTATTTGTTATTTTCAAAATTTTCTTTTTTCTTTTTGCATTTTGCTTTTTTATAGTATGACAATATTTGTATTTATTAGTGCTATTCTTCCTTCTATATCTGTATTTCAATACAAATGATAATCATTTTCATAACTTTACTTATTGTACTTTTGTTAAAGCTGTCTATAACCTTTTCTGCCTTCAAACCACTTTGCGATGACGGTATTAATAATAAATAATAAAAGAACACATACCTTGCCTTTTGTTTATGATATAGCCACTTAAACAAACAATCAACCTAAATGGGCTTGACATCTCCATATTCTATGATATGCTGATAACTCATACTTTAGATGATCCATACTGGCTGTTTATTGAGGAGCTGTCAAAGTCCATGCCAAAAACAATTAAAATCAATTTTAAATATAACTGCATTTGCTAGTTCAGAGGAATTCCAACTTCCCTTTCACACTCTACTTTTGAAGCCAATAAATAAATAACTTGCCCTTAACTCATAAATTATTCAAGTGAAAAACTTGAAATTAATTTGAAATAAAACTAAACATGTAAAGTTAAGCTGCTAAGACAAATCTCACTCATATATAAATAGCAGCAGCCTCATCATGCTGAATCCTTTCAATGTATTTTAATCACATAAATCTGCAGTCAAAATCAACTTGTTTTTTAACATTTTCACCTCGGTTCTTAAAGATTGCACATCGTCTCACAGTTATTCTCAGGTGGATTCGCGTGGCAGTGATCCAATTGTTTCCCTGCAGCTCGAACGATCAGTTAGTGCTCGAAATGACTAAATTTATTTCAGATGGATTTTCATTGTTTCATCAGTCGCAAGTAAAAACTAAAAAAAGATTTATTAAAAAAAAAAAAAAAGTTACCATGCTGGTTTGGAAACAGTATGATATATTTTAATGGCTTGACTTTTACAGCAAATGTTGTTGTCTTCAGAGTGGCTGTATGACACAATTAAGTGAAGGCTGCAATGAAAATATAATCTCGTTCCATAAGATACAGATAGTGGGTTTCCATGGCTACAGCCCAATCGCAGTGTGAGGCTTTGTGCTCACAGTTTTTAAAAATGGAGACACTTGAATTTGGTGATAAATAAGCCATTATCTTCTTTTCAAACTGGCTGCTTTTTGTGTGTGGGATTATTTTCTCATGGTCCCATATTTCATTTCATATTTTCAGCTTTCTTTATTGTGATGCTTGAGGCCAGCCCTGGCTGTCTCTCTCTCTCTCTGTTTCAGGACGCTGAGTAGCATCAAAATCAGAGAAGTGAAATACATTTAAACAAAAGACCTGCATTGTTGTGGAAGTTGTTTCCACAACAGAAGAGGAGGCTTGTTGAAGGCAGTTCAGAGGTCATCAGCAGTTCACCCACCAACGCCAAACTATAACTTCATCAGCGTCAGCTAGTGTGTTGATGCAGATGAGGTTACCAGAGGTCAGACATCACCGCTTTGTCAGAACACATTTTTTTTGTCTAAGAATATTTGATTCCACATTTGCATTTTATAATAAAATGGTGACCAACCCAGAGACTTGAGCAACATTTAAAAACAGTGAAACTTTACTAGTTTAGAGTCAAATATACCTTTTTTGAAGTTGCAGAGCATCACTGTAGTCTGAAACATTTTATGCAGCTGCAGCTGTTTTGCACTGATCCTGCTTCTAATCGATAATGATGAAAGAGAAAGAGGGGACAGGTAAAGACCAAAAAGACAAAATGAGTAGACAAATCACATTAAACTAAAACCGTCCTTCATGACCTATGTCTGTAATCTATGATGATGGAGATTGTGACCTCTCTTGTATGATGCATTGCTATTGATGAATGCTAAACAGCCAGGATACAAAGACCAAAGGGAGGGTGGGAGAGAACAGGGGGAGGAGGCACATCAGGCACTTGTAACAACAAATGATTGCAGTTTTTTCTTTCTTACTTACAGCCATGATTGAAATAAAAGGGAGGGAGAAGTAGGCGGGGCCCAGTGACCAGACAGACAGTAAGCTATAGGTTGAGGAAATGAATCTGAAAACAGTAAAGTGAAAGATGTGGCGTTTTTGAACCTCGAAAAGGTCAATAAGATCAGCTGCTATTGGCTGATGCTTCTTCTGTGGATGGCAGCAAGGAGGGAAAACAGCTGGAGAGAGAAGGATGGTGTGCAGTGGAAGATGTGTCATGCTGGGCGTTTTCTACCTGTAATGCTGACAATAATCTTTCTTTGCCACCAACACAACTCATGTTTTAAAGATTGGTACCAATTGGCGCCACAAGTGGAGAGATAAAAAATAAAAAGTGGGTGTAGAAACAAAGAAATAAAAGATGTTTCTACAGCAGAATTTTGTTGATCCTGTATTTTAACTGACAATGAGAGGAGAATAAAAAAAGGCAGGGAATGGGATTACTGACAAGATTTGACTCATCCAGGCAGGTTAATGGCAGCTTGGCCACAATGTGCTTAGTAACAGCAGCAGTTAAGGCGAGTCATTCAAGTAATTAAAGATACTAATCAAACCTGGAAGTAAAATCACACTGATCTTCTAGTATATATTATGTGTTCACATACAAGGCATTCAGATTATGCAAAATATTTCAAATATGAAAAAGTTTAAGGTCTCCAAATGCCTCATACACAGGAACTGACTCAGTTTTATTCCTGAAGCGCAGTACACATTTTATTTAAAGCTTGGATGGCTACTCTCTGGCTCATAAAATACTTCACAGTCTTTTGCTGAGGGTATGTGTTGGTTATCAGCCTTGTATTCCATGTCTCTAAAGACATATAACTTACAGAGACATCACTGCACAGTCATTTCCAATAATCAGAGACAACATTTACTGAAGTTATCACAGCAACTGTCAAAATAGTGTAAATCTTGTTGGTGATATTGAAAAGTAAAGCACAAGGAATTTACAATTTTATGTATTTGTTAAGCTAGTATATCACTTTGCCAGATGTTTCTTTGTGCTGCAGCAAAAGTTGAACCCAGTTCAACTTTTTGTTTTTTTCCTCAGAGCCCCCCTGCTGCATTGCTGGACTGGCCTCATTCAAATGATTCAGAGGGTTGCATTTTTTTTTTTTTTTTTTCATGCAGGGCTAAAGTCGATCTGAACACATCCTTTGTCTTGTTGGACAATGATGGAACTTTGTGCACCAGTGAAATAATCCATATTGAGGTTTGGAAACAGGCAAATTTATCTTGGTTCTATACTTTTCATTGGATTGTTGTCTTGAAGAAAACTATAAAATTTGGTAATGTGTATCCATATGTATGTATTTAAATGGAGAAGTACAGAAGCTACATCACTATATTTGCATTTTGTGGATGCTGCAAATGATTGTCGGTATACTCACAGTTTGAATAGCACCACCTTAACTATGCTTGTTTACTATCTTTTTCGTGGGCCATGGTCCCGGAATAGAAAGATTGCTTTCAAAGTGCAGGTTTTCAGCATTAGTAATAATAATGTGGTGTTCACTATTCTGCAGCAGGTCACATCAGTTTGAATTAAACTACTGTTGGACTGTCAGAACTGTCTAAAACATACATGGCCTGCACTTTGTACCAGTGAGTGCCTGAAAGCTGCTTGCATGGGGATAGCACTTCAGTTAAGCCATTGTTTTGTTCAGTCATTAGACAGCCTCACCTGCAGAATAAAGACGAGGTTAGACTGAAAAGGCTGAAGGCGTAATATACCAGAGCTCTCAGTAGGAGGCAGAGTGAAAAGGCACATGCTATTATCCTGGAAAGGGGGGCTGATAGGAGGCGATTGGCTGACACCAAAAATCTGAAGGCCTGATGATTTCATAGGCCACTGTTGAAGCCAGTGATTGTATTACCAAACATAAAAGCATATTCACCTACATTTTGCACCTAGCCGAGGATAGATTTTCTTTACTTGCATTGTTTTATCAATTAATCATCATTAACACCATGTAATGATATGTGCTTGTCTCGACCCATTTGATGATGTGGTTTTCTTTGTCCTCGCTGTACATTGAGACTTACACTGATTCTCCTCAAGCTCTCCAAGCTCTCCTTCTTTCAGCAACTTTTTTGCTATTTCCACTGTTGTTTACATGCTACTAAGATCAGCTAGTTGCTTTAGCTTAGTGACGGCTTCTATCACTCACAGTCTAGCTCTCCTTGTTCATTGTTTCTTCCACCAGCAAATGAACGTGTTGATTCATTTTATAACTTCCAATGACTCCCATCAGTGGCGAACTGTTCACGTAGCTCTGTGTGCTCCAGAATACAGAGTGGGGACTACAAACAGGGGTGTCTCGCAGCATTTTAACATGCAGTAATTTCTTCTTAAATCAAAGATTAGTTAAAAAAATCAACAAAACATGAAAATGCTGAAAAAATGCTGAGGCAAAAAGGCGACTCCTTGTGCATCTAACACAGACAGTGAAAACAGTGAAACTAAAAAACATGGGGTAGGTGACCGATGATGTAAAGGGGATTGGTCCTGTTAAAAGTGGCCTGAAATCAATACAGGCATTGGACATGTCCGAAGGCAGAGCAATGTAAAAAAACTGGACAGAATACAAAACACAGCAGTCAATCTCAGATTCTGGCAGGTGATATCTCCGAAGTGATGAAAAATTTGATTTAGATTATGTTTATCAAAGATTGTTTACTTTCATAAGAATGATCACTGTGCAGGACAGAGCATTTGTTCAATGAAAACCTGACGAGATAAATTATTTAACAAAGATTACTCTCAAGGACGTTAAGGATAACATTGGAAAATACTGACAGCTGTTTCCATTTACACCTGCTGTAGTCAACAGTTATCTGCATTTGTTCTTTGCTTTCTCAAAAATGAATAATGAACACAAAGAATGCTCTTGGTTGCATTGGGAGCGTTTCTCATTAAACCAAAGGGGGAGAGGTGAGCTTCATGTTCAAAATAATTGTGTGTCTTGGCTTCAATGACAAATAGAAGAAACACTAAAAAGCCATTACAGAGCATTTAAAAAAAATAATTTCCTCAAGTGTATTTTGTGTGGAAAACAAATTGAAAAGCTGTGGTGAATTAGGACCGTATTAGGAAAACTACAGTAATGTCACAAGCTCTGTGTTTGTGTATATCTCCAATTTGTGTGTCCATGGACTTTTACACCCATTGAGTGTCATCTGTAAAGTTATGGCAAACCTGGACAGCTGGAACAAGTGAAACCACAGTGTTTGAAACTCTCTGTTGTGGAAATATCTTATAGCAAATATAGACATAGAGGATAAAAAGAAAGAAACATTTCAACTTAAGGAAAGTAAAGTGTGTTCCATTTGTCAACTGTTGATTATATGGGTCAAGGCTGGGGACTCTGTGGTTTGTGTTGTCATCAACAACCCTGAATGGCTTCCATGCTACCATGGCAATGTGTCAAAAATAGCGAGGTCGAAGATAATTGTTCATTGCTGTGTGGGTGGAGAGGTTGGTAGCAAGAAAGGGAGGCAGATCGTCTCCACAGTGTAATCATTTGTAAGGATTTGTCTCCCTTTTTTCAGGCAAAAGAGTTTGTCCCTGACTACAACTGCAGTAAGGTTTTGTGCCATTCAAACAGAGAGTGGGGGAGGGTGAAACAGGGTCCTACAAGTGGAGCTGTGAACGCAGATTATTTTAGTTTGATCAACTGTTTCTTTAGTATATGGAGGAATTCTATGTCAAAGACATCAATATCTTTGGATGTTGTGTTGCAGACATATATTATAAATGCATGCTAACCAGTTAGCCCCAGCTCATTCTGCTCACAGTTACCTTTATGTCACCTCAATATGTGATAGTGAGTCATGTCCACTCAGTGTCCAGTCCATCTTAGTTCAGATATACATACTTCTGCTCTCCCCCTCCTTTGCAGTGCTTTACCTTCTGTGGATGATGCTCTCCTACTGCCACCACTCCATTTTGTTTTTTACAATTATGTATGGTATGATATAAAGTAGTTTGGACTCCTTAACGTTCTGATGTTAGTCTGCCATCAAAATCACAATGTAGAAAAGTGCAACTTTCTTATTGCATTTTTGAAGAGATGTAAAATGTGTCACTGCGTAAGTGAAGCATCGTCCTGCTGCAACTTCAGCCTACAAATTATGATCATCTAGAAGTGAAGGGACATGGTAGAGAATCCACTAAAAGTCACATCCATCACAAAAAATTATAAATTGTACAGTATGCAATGATTTGATCAGCCATTAGTAAGTAAGCGAGGGTTAAATATGCAGTACTCATTCCAAGTCGGGCAGTGGAAGGCAGGAAGTCCTCTACGGATGCAACAATTCAGAGATCTACTGAAGGCCTTCCCCATGTACAGTGTGATAGCCAATAACTAAGATTTTACTTTAACTCAAAATCCTACTGGCAGCAAATGGAGAGAGGCCAACACTGTGGGGAGAAAGCAGGCTGCAGCATATTTGGAATTACTAACTTGTCTAAACTGAAAAATTTTGATGATGCAAAATCATGCAACTTGGCGGCATTTTTATTGTGTGCTTAATTAATAGCTCCCACACCTTCATGATCATCTGGTACAGTAGTAATAAACAGAGCAGATACCAAGCCTAAGAGGAGTTTGCCATGGGAAGGCTTGCTCCTGTTTAGTATTCGGCCCGACTCTTTCAATCTGTGTCCTGTCAGTCTCCTTCGGTATTTCTTATTCAGCATGGTGACATTTTGAAATTTATTCTGCACCAATCAACAGACACCCAACAGGGTGGAGAAGAAGTTAGTTCCATGTTCGCCTCTTTCCCTCATGATGGACAGCTCACGAAGTGAGCAAAAGGAGCAGAGATGAAAACATGGGAAATATGGATGAAGAAAAATGCAAGTGAAAGAACAGGAAAAAAGGCAACTGGAGGAAAAAATAGGAGTTGACAAACAGTTTGTGTTGAGCTGGGTTAAACTGAGGGAAGAGAGGAAGTAATGAGAATTAAAAAGACATGAAGATCAAAGAGGAGAGCGAGAGAGGGAGTTAGGTGCTCAATGTGGTCAATGAGGCTAATGGTAATAAATTATGGTCTCCTCTTTCTCTTTCTTTTTCTTCAGGTTTTTCTGCAGAAGAAGAAGCCAGACAGCACCACGGTTGGACACCAAAGACACAAACACACGTGATGATAAAATAATCACTTTCACAACTTTACTGGGAGCAGTGACTCAGGCTTTAGGGGCCAAATCAAAAACGAGCTGCAGTATAAAGTCAGTAGTGTAAGTTGGATCAGTATGTGTGCACATGTGTTAAGCAGATGTTTGTAGGGCATCATATGAACATGGCCGGGGCAGACAGTTGGCCAAAAGTGGGCACTGCATGCGCCCTACCTTTGGATTACTGTTTAGCAGATTAGAGCTAAGCAGCAGTTGCCTCAAGCTCACCCGCCCAATGTAACTTCCGCCAGCAGCCAATAGATCGTTCACAAACACACACACTGGCACAGCTGTGGAACACAATTAAATTAGCGCAACTGGCAGACGGTGTGCAACCTTAGCTTAACTCCACACACACATTATATCACCAGTGTATAAACACACACACACATACATGTAAACTCAGGGCAGCAGGACAGATGCTGCCCCCGCCTTTCCTGCCTTCATACCCTCAAAGCCAGCTGGACAGAAGATGAGATTTTGGGCTGATTGCTTTTGTCTTTTTTTGCGCCGTGCCCTCTTCACATCACTTCATCGCCCGCTTTCTACTTTCTTTCGTACTTTGGCCTGGTATGAACGATCATCATAAAAAAAAGTTTCCATCAGAAGTATGTCAATCCCCTTTTCACGCAACCTCTCAAAGTTATTTCTACTTTCAACTTTGTTTGTCATCTCTATGGAGTCGCAGCTGAACAGTGAGAGGTTGCGCTGATAAGTCATAAACTGCAACTGTGCCGTTCATTTAAGATTTCATCATTCATTCTAAACCCTGAAGCTTTTATCTGACTCTTTAAAACTTTGTCTCTGAGGTAAGAGCTAAGAGAAGCAGCAACAGAGTAGCTCTTTAAGGTTGACAAACCAAACAGGTCGAAGACACTGACAATGGTAAAGTGAGAGCGACGGACAAGGAAACAGAGGAAACAGAGGAAAACCAAAAGAGAAGGAAAGGGATTTTTTTTTTTTTTTTTTTTTCATTGAGTATGGCCAGGGATGTGATGGAATACCCGTCAGGCCAAACCTCCTCCCCGGTACTGCTCCTCCTCCGTTATTCCCTCCCTCTCTCCACTGCTCTCAACTAGTCTGCCAGCCTTTCTTTGGCTACGTCGCTTCAGTGCAAACAGAGAGACAGAAAAGAGAGAAAGCAGAGCACCGGAGCCAAGCTTACCATTCGCACAGATGGCAGCGAAAGCAAGGAGGACCTGCTGCATCCGTCCAATGGATTTCACTGAGGATGGACACTGCAGTTAATGAGGAAAGAAGAAGGGAGGGGAAAGAAAGAAGTGGATGTAAAGACACTGACAGGCAAAGACAAGGTGAAGTTAGAAAGTGCAAGAGGAAGGAATGAACAAATGATAGAAAGGTGGAAAAAGCTGAGGCTGTGCTCGAGACCGAAGGAGATTTCACCTCGCGTTGAGAGCAAAGGACTTCGGAGGGAGTCACACTCCAGCTGTGTGTGAGTATGTGTCAGTGTGTAAACCCATTGCTGTGTGTTACGTGAACACAACTGTGGAGGAGACAGAGGGAAAGAATCGAGCGGCAGACAAGAGGAAAGCGTTGGAGCATCGCCAAGCGCACAGCTTGACTGTGAGACAAATCGACTCTGACACACTGTCGTCCGTCAGTGTGCGTCTCACGGGTCTCATATCGTGGGGGATCTTTTAGTTGCCAGTCAGAGTCAGGACGTCGGCCCAATCACGCTGACTGGGTCCTGGTGGTCGTTACACAGAGGCGGAGGAGGTGGTGGGCTGGGGACAGTGGCAGGCCCAGGGGTGGGGGCATGGCCATGGGGGGGCCGAATCCCGTCCTCCACCCTGCACCGGGACAGGCGCTGGGGTTGGGGGTCCTGGGGC
Organism: Remorina albescens; assembly: GCA_034769265.1. Taxonomy (NCBI): domain Eukaryota; kingdom Metazoa; phylum Chordata; class Actinopteri; order Carangiformes; family Echeneidae; genus Remorina; species Remorina albescens. The sequence goes on from CM068475.1 coordinate 54,821,826, forward strand.
GGGGGTCAACCCAGGGGGGCTCCCAGACTCTCAGAGCTGAGGCCCTGGCTGAGCGGAGGGGGGGCTTGGGCGGCAGGAGGAGGAGGTAGCACGGGGGGGGGGGGGTGTAGCAGAGAAAGGAGGCCGGGTGAGATGTTCCCGCAGAATCTGGGTCCTCCTGGGCTCACTGGTCATCTTCTTCCTCACCTCGCTCTTCTTCTCCCTCTCACTCCGCGGGGGCGTCAGCTTCAACTACTTGGAGCCACCTGGGTGGGAGGAATCGAGGCGGGTGAAGCTGGTACCCAGCTATGTTGGGGCACACCGCCTGTCACCACCTGACACCCCGCTGCAGAAGACATGTGCCTGTCCACGCTGCGTCGGAGACCCCGGCGTTTCTGATTGGTTTGATGAGAATTACGACCCGGATATCTCACCTGTTTGGACCAGAGACAACATCCAACTGCCCTCCGACGTCTACTACTGGTGGGTGGTAAGTAACCAGATCACATAACTTTGCAGCTATACAACTTTTAGTTTTGCTGCCAATGCCGTTGTGAAGTGGGAGGAGCCTGAGGTTACTTTAGCATTTAAATTTTAAATGCGGCTTAACTGGTTTATGTTACTGGCAGCAGTTTTAATTAATTATTCAATCTTCATCTGAGAAATCATGCTTTTATTTAGCCTTGGTTCCTTTTAGTATAGAGAGAAGAATGTTTTGACACTGTTATTTTTAGCTCCCACTGCCATCAGTGGTGCACATACCCGAATTTTATTTTCTAACTTGTACTTTTAAATCTTTCACGCTCTTGACTCTTAACCAGTCGAGTTTCACGCTGTGAATCATTTAACATTGTCTCTAGGGAAAATGAACAGGACTTTTACCTCTGGAATAACTCCTTCCGTATTGACGAATACTGTGAATATTACATGTATAAAAACCTTTCTGCTGTACTCTGCAGTTCTATTGATAATTCAATAGATGCTCATTGAAAACAACACAATAAAAACATCATATATTGTACACTACTTCCCTGTGCATCAAAAATTGTACAATAGCAGTTTTACAAGATTGCTGCAACATCGAAAACAAGGTTATACATTTATTAGGGCACCAACATTGGGACATTAATTAAAATAATCACATATCTCCCTCCTTCCGCCTCATCTTCCCTCCAACCAATCCCACCTTACAACTATTACATGCTCCTCATGTGGCCCTGCCAGTTGTGGCTAATGGTCTTAGGAGATGTAAAACATTATAGGGTTGACCACTCGGCTTTTCTCAAACCACAACTAATCTAATGACTAAAAACTGAAATAGAAACATCCTCTGAGAGTGCACGTGAGAGCAATAGAAAGGACTTAATTAAAGAATTCTTGCAAGAGCATCCCCCTTCTGTGTACTGTGTGTGTGTGTGTGTGTCTTTGTGGACGTTTTTCCACTGTTGTGTATTCATTTACTGTTGAGGTCAACTTGAAAATAAGTGTACTGGCTTTCCAGTATTATCTTCCCTGTTGTGCCATGTCCTTCAGCTGCTGGTTTACAGTCCTGTTGCAGCACAGTATCCTCAGTCCTGCACTGAAATGGAAGAAAGCTGCAAATACAGGACAACAGCTGCCAAGTCATTAGGTCACACTGCAGTGGGGAAGAGGGGGGAGAGGACGAAGGAGAAATAAACGAGGAAGAAAAAATGAAGTGGAGGAGGATCAAACATAGGATAAAGCAGCGAAAGCATAAAGACGGAAAAATTGGACTGATGCAATGAGTGAGAGATGAAAAATGGATTATCGGGTAGCAAGGAGGAAAGAAAAGAGTAAGGAAGAAAAAAAAGTATGGAAAAATTAAAAACAAGTAAAGAAAGTAGAACAAAGGTACAGAATAAATATGTCTGTCAGAAGACCCATTAGATCAGAGTTTCTCTGTCTGAACTAATTTTCTATTAATCTGTATTCAATACAACATTGTATAAGTAGACTTTAGACTTTTTGCTCTGTTCCTCTAACCCAAGCCATGAATGCATTATGTCACTGCAAAGCTGCTAGTGAGTTTAAAACCTCTAGCTCCAACAAGGGATTATTCTTGAAAATCGAACATAGTTTAAGAGATAGAATTTAATGCAAGAACATCTAGGAAGGCCTGTATTTAGAAAAACTCACAGGTCAGTACCATTTTAGTTGACTTCAAAAAGCAACTTTTCATAAACTTTGGGTCTCTTGGTTTACGTTAGTGAGGGAACAAGCCTTTGGGATATAATAGGTACAGGCCCCTATTTCTCATGTGCCCTGTTCCCCATTCATTCAAAAGGCAAACTTACCCAATATAGTGGTTTCTACTGCTGTTTGATAAATGCAATGTTATATTCCTTTCCACGGCAGCAAGTCACTATAGGCCTCTGTATGACTTTGAGGCAATGGTTGTTTTTGGGGAACTATAATGTAAAGGTGAGGGGAAGTTCAAGCATTTGCTGCTGGGTATAAGAAAGCAGAATAATGTGGTTGTTTCCTGGCAACACCAAGTTACAGTGAGTGGTCGCTGTGTAAGTGCTCACCAGTCTTCACTCCAAAGTGGTTTCGTTTGGAGAGTCAATATAACCAAACTAAAGGGCAAAATAAAATCTCAGATTTGTTTTTCAACCAACGCTAAATAGGAGGAAAATGAAGTGATTATGTGGTATGTGTATGCATTATTCAATCAAACCTAATGTGTTGTTGTGCACTCCTGTCTTGAGAGAGAAGAAAGAATCAAAGAGTCAATGAAAGAAACATTTTGCAAAATGATTTGCCCTTCAGGGCGAAAGTGATGCTTTAGTCTGGTGAAAAATATTTGCACTCTTATTTACTGTAGATGATATTAAGTAGAGACATTTGCATTAAATTGAGAGCTGAGGTTTGAACATATGCTTCTTGAGATGACTAATACAAGAGTCTGGGGTTTGATTGTATCAGTTATTGCTGAATGATTCACCATATTAGTGAGCAAATGCTGTCTGTTGTCTGTTCCCATAGCTACGTATCATTTACACCTGGCAGTTAGAGTTAATGGGCATGAAAAGCTGGTACTGATGACTCCTGCAGCAGCAGCAGATTGTGTGAAGTATTTGTTTAAATGAAAAAGGAAATTTGTCATATTTGAAAGTAGAGGTCTAGAAGCTCGTATTTTCAGTGACAGAGGACAGCAGAGAGGAAGGAAGCAAGTTGGCATCAGCATGGCTGGAAAAAAAACAACTGCCAATATTTAGTAGCCCCTGTAACAGCATAGCACCACGCCAAGCTGGCCCTGGCATCACGTAGGGAGTCAAGGATGGAGGGATCAAGGGAGATGGGAAAAACAGGAGAGAGGAGAAAAGGCAGAGAGGTAACACCCTTAGAAATAAAGTTAGGAGTGTAAAGGAAAGATTTATTGGTCTCAAAACAGCACAGATAAGGTCTGTATTGCCCGGGCACCCCAGAGAGACAAAGAGATGAGGAACAACAAGCGGAAGAGGAGAAACAAATAGGGGAGAGCAAGGGGAATTAAAGAGAAGGAATTAGATGTGAAATCAAAGAGACTGTTGGAGAGGATGTCTGAATGAAAACACACAGGAATGAGATCTGTGTTGGGAAAAGAGAATTAAGGCCAGTGGTGGGTGAAAAGGAAGTGGCTACAAAGGAGTGTGAAAATGAAGATTGCTGTGTGGGAGAGAGTGAGAGGAACGTATTGAGGAACAGTCATGTGGCTGCCAATACGCCGATGGAACTTTTTATGTGTGCCTTTTTGTTTTGGTGGCGGTGGGGGGGGTGTTTTTTTTTTTGTGAGTGCAGGTGCTTTCTCTCTCTTTACACGCGTGAATGCACATTTGCCTGTGTGCTTTGGCAGACTCTCAGGATTTCTATTTTTTTTTTTTTGGACAGCTTTTTTTGTTACCCTCTGCCACCCCATGTGTCATCAGTCTTTACATCCCTCAGTGAGACAGTGCAAAACCATGATCAAAACTAAAAGAAGAAAAGAAAAGAAATAACTCTTCTACATTAGGATGAATGGATGAATCAGAAATGCATGTTTTTATGCCGGTCATTGTGAAGTAAACATCTGGCTTCATTACATTTTACGGCTCTATTGGGGAATTTCACTCAATATGAAGTGACCAGAGTCTACCTTAGGATCACAGATTATCAAGTCTTAAAATCAATAGTCAGCTCAGGTTTTGTGAGCTGCAATCAATCCTGTTGCACATACATAAATATTCACTCCCATTGTAGGCAATTTGCTGCTTTGTTCCTGTCTTTTCCAGCGTGAAATTTCATCAGCTAATATACATCAGAGTAGAACGTCAATCATGTTCAGTCAATTTATTATAGTATTATATAAGGTGAAGTGTTTTTAAAAATGTAAAACCATCAAAACAAAGACACAAAATCTGAGGTTAAAAAAAAGAAAAAACTGAACATGTCAAAAATCTATTAAATTGTCCATATAATATTTTTGCTTTGGCTAGTTCACTTTGCGTATACAAAACTAAGGAGCTATTCAGATTTTTCATATAAGTACATTTATCTATGCACTTTTTGTTTGGCTTATCATTTCGACTTCTATACAGTTATAGTTTTTTAAAATCCAGATAGATCTTTTTATTCTTTATTTTCATAAATATCCACTTGAATGAAGTTACCTTTAAAGCTGAGACACTTTTTAATGTTTTCAGACAGGATGGTTAACAGTGCATTGAAGATGTTATTATCTTGTACATGTATCAGCATCCATTGAGCCTTTTTCAGTTTGCTACAGTAAGGACAAATTTACCTGCATTATCATTATCTCCGTCTCTTTGTCTTCATTTACAGCTTCTCTTCCTCCGTGTATCTTCTTATTCTTTAATTCATAACTTTTTATACATTTTCATTTTCTATGATTAAGGATGATTTCAACTCATCCAGATGCGTTTGTTTTTCCCTCTGAAAAGATCCTGTGAGAAATCTCACTGTCGTTGGTGTAAAAGAAATCCTGAAAAGACAGACAGAAACCAAAGAACTCAGTCTGTTTAGGTTTAGAAGAAGCCACATGTCATCTGAGGAAGAAAAAAACCCTCCAAAAATGCAGCACTTCTCTCTTTCCTTTCCTTTTTGATGTTTTTTTTTTTTATTTTTTTATTCAACTTGTCTTTGACATGTAGACAGGAATAGACCTCACTCCTTGACCACAGCTCACCCGGTCTGACTGCATCCTGCCAGTCTGACACATGGCTGATACCTAAACACACACACGCTCACGGGCAAGCACGAGCACCTGCTTATTTGCATGTGAAAGCAGGCAAATGCATGCATACACACGTACATGGGCACACAGAAAGTAACTAAATTTAAGTCTGTTGACAGATCCAATTTGTCTGCAGAGGAGAAACGGCACATCCTAACCATACTTTCTGCCTCTCTCTCTAGATGCTACAGCCCCAGTTTAAACCCCACAGCATCCAGCAGGTGTTGCTGAGGTTGTTTCAGGTATTTTGTATTATTAATTCATCGTTCCATTACCATGGTGTTTTCAAATCAGCCAAGTCATTACTTCACACTCCTGAGCAAAGGCAGAGAGGAATAGATTGTCTTTATTAGACATTAGTTTTATCAGTGACTGAGCTCAGCCCTTTTGAATCTATCTATATATATTTTTTTTCCGTCCTGACTCTCAGCACAGCATCATGCTTTCACATTAGGCTGCATTTTTAAATAGCTCAGTCTGACTCCCTGAGGGTAAGAAAGGACTTATGTATTTTTCATGCGAGGTCTCATGAAGAATTATTGAGAACATTATGTATTTTTTTTTTTTATCAGGTCTAACCTTGCAGATTAGGTTACTTTATGTCTTTTGCATTACTAGTGTTGTTTCCTGCATAGCTTGAATCCGGTCTGCTTTTTCCCATCATGACTGATCATCACAGGTGATCCCTGGAAGGTCGCCTTATGGCTCGTGGGATCCAGGGCGCTGTCTGCGCTGTGCTGTGGTGGGAAACTCCGGAAACCTCCGTGGAGCCGGATATGGCGCCACTATTGATGGACACAACTACATCATGAGGTGAGTGGGGCATCATGAGGCAGTGGTTATAGAAGCAAATTGATAGAAAGCAGAGTGGATGCGCTACATCGAGCAAGTGTCAATAGTACAGACGCCAGGAGAAAGGCTGGACCTGGGGGATGAAGAGTGGGAGGAGGACACTTTACCATTACATTGCCATTAAAGTTACATCATCAGCATTAACTTTGTGTAAGCATGAAGGGGAGACGTACTTATAAGATAGACGATGGAGTGCTTTATTAATCCAAAAGGGAAATTGTAGAGTAAAGAGGCAGACAGATGATCTGTGCATCTGATACTATATTTAATCCCTCTGTTTAATGCCACGCTCTGTCAGTCTCCCTCGATGGTTCAGATAGAGGTCACCTGGCCCCAGTGAGGTCACCACAGGGAGTTTTAGGTCCAGAGAAGCTGAAAGCATAGATTGTGTCTCTCACATACACACCCATGCACAGAGGCACATAAATCCTTTTGTGTCAGTCTCTTCCCCCGGCCGCTGTCATGCAGCTCTGATGAATCACAGAGCGCCATTGTTGTCGGTTGGCATGAGCACACAGCTATATGTTGATTCCTGCAGCATTTGTGGGTATGTACTGGTGACCATGTACTGGTGCCATCAAAGGATTGACTAGTATTTTGTGCGCTAAAGGCATCAGTTAATGTCGTGCTCTCAGCAGACTTGTGTGGGCAGCTCTAACCTCCATCTCCTGTTCCGCTTTCTCATTATTGTTGTTTGATTCTCATTTCCACTTAAAATCAGCTCGGCCCACTACAGTCCCACTCTGTACCACCCACCTACTGTCTGTCTGGCTTTCTGAGCGAGCATCTGTTTTGTTCACTGACGTATGGGTAGCCACGCACAGTGGCCTTTTTTTCTTTTTTTTTTCTTTCAGGAGCATCTTCCTGTTTACTTAAACAACTCACTCCTCCAAAGAGTGAATCACGTCTACTCTAAATACAGCTAAGGTCTGAAGGGTTTTCTGTCTGACTGGAGATCACATTGGACAAAATGTACTTCTTTTCGTCATGGGACTCTTTCATACCAGTAGTTAAACAGAGACTTGAATAGTGAACTTGATGACTAAGACTGACAGTCTGACAAACAAAATGTTACAAACAATAGTGCAGCACTACTGGACCTTAAAGCCTAAAGCCATGGAGAGGAGAAAAAGAAAAATGTGTAATAGGGAGTTTTAACGATGTTGTCAGTTGTGTTTTTAAACCATCTGCCCAACTTGTTCTCATTGAGAGGCGAAACACATGAACTCTGTTAAAACTCTTGTGTTGCTTTCAGGAGGAGGTGCTGTATAAAAATGAGTGGGGTCCACCAATTAAATTAAATCTTTTTGCACTGTTGAAAAGAGAAAACCAACACTGACAAAGTGGGTGATGAGTGACAGGTTGTGTCTTCAGGCAGAAAAGATTTGGGATTTTAAATTTAATTAACCTTCTTTATTTTAGAGGTTTAGTGAAGGCGGGTCACTGTTGACCCAGAGGACAAGAATGTGAAGACATCACAAGGTGGTTAGCACTGTTGCTTCAGAGCAAAGGGACCTGGGAACTTTCTGCATGAATAGTTGGTTGTTTGTCTCCGTACATCTCTATATGTCATTCACTGGTGACCTGTGCAGGGTGATTGGCTCCAGACCTTGACAGATAATTGGTATCAACAATAGATGGATGGATGAATTGGGGGCTTTTGTGCACATGCAGAAAGAAGAAAAATAGATTCATATGCACTGTAGAAAGACGAAATATCAGTTTTGTGTTTGTAGCTCACTTCAATGGTGCGACTAATGAACAGCTTCCTCAAATTCTATGGTGAAGGTCTGTTCTGCTTCTCGCCTTTGTCTGTCATAGATTTTGGCTCTTTGGTTCATCCAGCTTTATAAATTGGAGCCATTTTAAATTTCCTGTGTGACACATCTTTACTGCAGATTCTCTGTCACTTATTTATACATTTCCAATATGTATTTCCCCTCGTTTTGACCCTACATGTTTATGTTAACTCAATAATAGTGCAGATGAGCTTAATCTACATACACAAGCAGATTCATTCATTAAAAACAAATCATCACTTAATCATCTTGGCTGTGGAATGTTTTTTTCCTGATGATTATTTTGATCATTTCACTGCCCAGCTGAAAGCCTCATTATCGACAAATAATCTATGAAGACATACATCTCTCATGCTATTTCTCTCTCACTCTGGCACCCAGAATAAACCTGGCCCCCACAGTGGGCTACGAGGAGGACGCTGGCAGCCACACCACCCACCACTTCATGTACCCAGAGAGTGCCAAAAACCTGGCTGCCAACGTCAGCTTCGTCCTGGTTCCCTTCAAAACGCTGGATCTGGTCTGGATCACCAGTGCTCTGTCCACCGGCCAGATTCGATTGTAAGGAGACAAAACACATGTGCACTCACAAACCCACACACACGTGTACATGAATAAGCATATATGTACATCCCCATGAGTGTGTGCCGAAAGGTAAATTAAATTCTGGGCTTACAGTCCACACGGCACAAGTTGGCATGCCACTTCTGACTGAACGACACGCAGTTTAAGAACATAAATACATTTTCATTTCAAAGACAATTACACACACACACAGCAGAGTTATCAGAAGCTAGAGTCACCTGGTTGGAACATTTTGTCAGACGTCAATCATCTAGAATTCATCGCTGCAGCAATCACTCTAAGTGCTGCTTGAATATGTTTAATCAATTCCTCCCTCCTTCTCTTTCTCTCTCTCTCTCTCTCTCTCAGTACCTACGCTCCAGTGAAGCAGTTCCTGCGTGTCGATAAAGACAAGGTAGGAATTTTTGACATTAAAAGCAATTAGCCTTCCTCACACACTCACAGTAAAATAATATATAAAATAATTAATCTATGTAAGTGTGTTTAGACCCTTTTGTCAGGTTGTGGCATTATGCTAAAATTGTTTAAATTGATTTTGTCTTTCATTGATGTACACCCAAGACCCCAGTGTGATGAAGCAACACAAGAAGAATTTGAGAAATTTAAATTCAAATGTATTAAAAAGTTAGAAAAAAGCAAAGTGGCCTCCCTGATTCTTAAAGGAAGTACTTTCATTTAATAAGAATCATAATTTCAAAGGTCTTTAAGAGAAACTGGCCCTTGCCTAAAGTATCAAAGCAAATTCTGAGCATGTTCCAGTTTTTCCCATTTAATCCATTTGCAGACATTTGAAAAATTTAATTCTTTCTTTTTTTTGTCAGTATGGGGCATTGAAAGGATATTGGCATAAATGTAAAAATGTAACAAACACTGTATGAAGCCACACACACACACTCACAGAGCGATCCTGCTTTGCTGCAATTATACCATCTATACCATCCCTGTTGTTAATGAAGGATTACAGATAGATTATAAACCTTCCCTTTGTTTTCAGTTAATCTTCCGCTTTAATCTTTAATCTTTGACAATAAATAAACTCAAACTAATCCCTGCCCTGTGAAGACTTGACTAAGACTACGAGTGACCTTGCCTGGTTACAGACACAGTTTTTAGTATCTCTGGAGTCAACCCAAAAATATAGATTTATAAGATTTCCTCCTCTGCTGCCCAGTTTTAAGCGGCCTAAAGCCCTGTTTGTGGAAACTGAACATTTTGTCAACCAAAATGATTTAAAATCCGTTTGGTTAACACTGCTTTTAATCTTTCACAGCAATCAATAACTCAGAAAGTATTAAGATTAAACTTTGTAAAATTGATGCAGCGGTGATGATGTGAATTCAAAGGAACTTGGAATAATGTTTCATAAACAAGCTATATTTCTAAAAATAATGTAAACATTTTGTGCTGATGACATCTTTATCTATAGCCGGTCATGTCAAGGCAGCAAAAGATGAACATAGAAAATATTTTTGTTCAGAAAAACACACTCTTTCCCTCCCTCTGTCCCTGTAGGAGGTTGGGTTGGATTTTTAGTGAAATTACAGTATATTGCAATATTTTCCTCTCTCTGGCTCTCTCTCCATCACTCAGGTTCAGATCTTTAACCCAGCATTCTTCAAATACATCCACGACCGCTGGACGCAACATCATGGGCGCTACCCCTCCACTGGCATGCTCGTGCTTTTCTTTGCTCTTCACGTCTGTGATGAGGTCAGTCTTTCTCTCCGTGCTCTCATCATCATCACAATGCTCTAAATCCTTCCACCATTCTGAAACGACACTTTCATCATAAACACACTTTCCACTACTGACATTTCGATCTCCTCCAGGTGAATGTGTTTGGCTTCGGGGCGGACAGTCGGGGAAATTGGCACCACTATTGGGAGCAGAATCGCTACTCTGGAGAATTCAGGAAGACTGGAGTCCACGACGCCGACTACGAAGCCCAGATCATTCAGCGGCTGGCCAAGGCGGGCAAAATTACTGTATTCCCTGGAAAATAGCCAGCAGATATGCCTGAGCTTTCAAGTCAGAGAACTGGTTTTGCACCAGGCCCTGTAGAGGCCGCTTAGAATGTGTTAGATATTCTTTCTTTTAATTACCTGCCCCAGTTTGGTTTGTTAGTTGAAGTAAACCCAGTGCTCAGAGTGGACTTTTAACTTTCCCTCGTATTTGGGGAAACAGCCCAGCGGTGTTGGTTCTGGTCGGAGAACACAGTGTAGATCCATCACTGGGAGCTCAGCCTTAAAACACACTATGAATCAACTGACTTAAGATTTCACCCTTGATGGCCAACATCAGCAGTGAAACACAAGACCACACATCTCCTTTCCCAGGGCAGCTCCATCACAAATACCGACTTTGACTGTGTACAGACTGCCGAGGTCCCTCACCTGGACTCACTCCAGTGGAAATGTTCTTTTTGGATGAGATACAATCCTCATGCATAAACAAAAATGCATGTTCAGTTCTGAGAATACCACAGAGAAAGCAGCATTAGCATCTGAGGGGCTATTGTTCTTCGGCCATGTGACGTCCGACGATGACCTCACAGCTGTGAATATTGGCGAACAGCAGGAAGCGCAAGCCTGCAAGAAAGATTGAGGTTAGCGACACAAGCTGTGGCGATATCAGAGGTCAGCTTACTGTCACATGTTTTGAATCACCTTTACAGCTCCACCTGAACCTCGATCATGTTCTTATTTACCTTCACTTGAGAAAGGATAGTTCTTCTCAGATCATATACGAGGTAAAACATCTATTGCCACTTTTCACTGTCAGAACTCTCCACTTTATGTGAGACCTGCCTCAATGCTAAGGGACTTCGACCGTGATGAGCTGTGAAATGGGTCCTTATAAGACAAGGGGTGATTGCTGTGGGTTTATAGTGTATGACTGTCCTTTAAAGCCCCAAGGTCCTAACCAGGCTTAGCAAGGCTTCGACACCTTGCTGCAGATCCAGAGAAACACAATTAAGAGTTTCGCCTTTAGGCCCTTCTGACTCAGAAAGACCACTGCAGCGCCGGCATGAGCTCCAGCTTCTGTAGCCTGATTTTAAATGCCACAGCAATCACAAGTCCAGCTCCCATCTTCATTTACACTGACAGAGAGAGAGAGACACGCTCTGGGAGAGTGTTGGTTCGGCTGCATGAGACTGTAATGAGGCCAAAAGTCCATCTCCTGGGATTTCATGTTTGGATGGAGGCATGCTGGCTTCCGGACTGGAGTGTAAGCCCCATGTGGTCAGTCGGGGTCTAATTTTGGAGAGAGGGGCCTGGAGACAAAGAGCTGGGGCAGGAAGAAACCAGTCTGCCAAAACCAACATGAAGAAGGCAGAATTTTCTCCAGTGTTTTTAAAGGGTCAAGATAATACGTTCTGTTCGGTGTCGTGCATCTTCTACAACTTCACACTTCTACACAAACTGCACTGGCTCTCACCACTTTGGTTCTGAAGGGACTGAGATCAAAAAAAAAAGGAAAAAAGATTTAAAAAAAAAAAGCTGCTTCTTCTTCACATATCTCACAGTCCAACTTGACTCCTGTGTCCCAGTGAAGTCAGAGACTGTCAGGAACATTTCGCTCCAGATTAAAGCCACATGATTGGGTGGCAGAAAACCCCACTGGATCTGGGAACTGACTTAACTTGCCAGCAGCTCGGCTTCATTAACCACTAGCCCCGGTCCCTGCTCTGCCAATTACAACTTCAGCTCTGTCTGGAGGGAGTGTAGCCACCAGACGCCTTAGACTTCACCTCCATACAGCATTTACTGCACTTCCTGTTCTGATTTCCATGACGATGGCATATCTTTCCTGCAGACTGCAGAGTTCATTTGTTAGATTTGTACTGTTAAGAGTTGAGTTAATAACTTATCAAGATTTATTATCTGTTGACTCATATTTGATTTTATTTTTCATCCAGGTGGCACATCGCTGGCTTCTATCATCATTTGGCATCATCACATAACAATTGTTAGTTACTTACATCTTTAATGAGGAGACATAAATAGTAGTCAAGGAAATTATGCTAAACAACAGAAGCATAAATGAGAAAAAAAGACAGATGTGTTTATCAAGAAACAGCTGCTGATCGAGAAGCAGAAGTACTCAGGGCTCCTCTGTAGGGCTGGAGAAGAAGTTACTCTTTTTAAAGGTGAAATGAAAAGTATTTTTCAAGCCCAATCACACTAAACATATTCTTGGGTTTGAATGATCAGTATTTATGGATCAGCTGTTACTTTTACATGTCCAAGGACATATTTTCTTTTTCTTTTATTTAAGGCAGCTTAAAGATATTTAGGTCAATAAAAGTCATAGTTTACTTAAACCCCCTGAAAGACAAGTGAAATAATAATTTTAAATATTTATGATGAAATAAGCTGACAGGGCTAGGGAAGATTTTTTTCACAACTTCTGTCATTGAAGGAATTTAATGATGTAAAATACAGTGCGCTAAAAAAACAAACATGCACACACAAATCGGCTACCTTCAAAGTGAGGGCTGGTAACTCAGCCACATTAGTGAAGAGTCTCTGTAGGAACTGCTGCAGGGCGAACACAGTGTAACACTAAAGGGAAAGGACAAAATGATTTGACTTTGTTCCAACTGAATTTTGCATCATGTAAGATTGATAGTAAATACACACACACACACACACACACACACACACACACACGGTGAAGGGGGTTGGAGTGTCATACCGCCCCCAGCAGGTGATGGGTAGAACTGTGCCTCCTATATCTGATATCCGCTCTGTTGTATTATTGGACCATTTTTGGATGTCTTTGTGTGGCCACATGTGACGCTTTCTGCTTTCTGTGATTTTTGTCATCATTTGCACGTCACACACGTGTGATGGTTTACAGTCAAGCTTGGCTCATTTAAGTCAGCGTGGCTGAATTTGGACACATTCTTTGTGTTTCTCTCTCTTTCTGACACACACACACACACACACACACATTCATGCTTTCGTGCCTTGTCCTGCTGCCAGACTTCACTCACCTACAGCTGCTCGATCGGCAACACACACCTGCTACCGTTGCATTTTTTTAAGTCGATATACACACACACATGATCACAAACATGTCTTCTGGCTGAGCTGTGCCTTCTGAGCAGTGCATACACACACACTGAAATGAAAACACACACTCTGCCTTCTGCTCGGGTACAGGCGCCTCCCACTCCTCACTTCTTACTGCTTTGTACACTGAGAGTGTTTTTGTTTGTTTTTTTTTAAGGAAGGCTGCAGGCTAAAAGAAAGGATGTGCTGTGAATTCATATTATGTCATTTGCGACCTTTTTTTCTTCTTTTGAATATGCAGTTGAGGGTTTTGAGACATTTCTGCCTTCTTTTAGACAGCGAGGAAGAGCGAGACAGATGGCAGACGCTTGGGGGTCATCTGATCCCACGAGATGACAGTGGAGATGACAAAGCACCCAAAGCTTGAGACATAAGTGAACCAGCGCTGGCTTCTGGCTTCAGTGCTCTCTTGGAGTTGTCAGCGATCACAGCTCGGTGTTATTGATGTTTGTTTCCTGGGATGCTCCTTCCAGCCTCAGGATGAATGTGTAAATTGTTTTGGAGATAACATGGACTTCATCGGGGTGTTTCTGGGCTTGCTGGCAGCAGAATAACACATTCCCATCACACTCTCTGCCTGAGGAGATTAGAGCAATCCCCCCCACACACACACACTCCTCTCTGTGACAGCATGGGAGCTGTTATCAGCTTCCTCCGCTCCTCACAGTTGTGCACCACAACGCTGTGATCAGAGGGTGATCCCTCTCTGCTGCAGCAGCCCAAATTAGAGCTTTTTTTTGCCCACCTACAGCTCATGACACAGATCTGACAGCGTTCCCTGTTGCATTTATAACCTAAAGTAGGTCTTTTCTCCTGCTACTGACCCAATACACTTTTTTTTTTTTTTTATATCTCCCCCAGAGTTGATTCTTAAAATACTTTCTGAAACTGCCTCCAGCAGCAGTTCTGCGTTGTGGCTGTGTAAGGAACATCACTTGTGGAATAAGGATGTGCAAAATGTTGAGACAATTTAGGGAACGGTGTACTTTGATTGTCAGTTTTGTTGTTCAATATTTCCGGGGGAGCAGCTAATTTTCTCAGGTGAAATTTTACTGTGACCTTTGTGGTTTCTGTTGCAGTTGAAACTGATTTCCCTTCAAACCCCCCCCCCCCAATTAAAACTTCTTAAAACAAACTCTAGAGTAAATTCATATTCCCATTTTTTCTATCAATGGGATCCAAGAACTTTTTCTTTTGTACATCCAACTATTTATCACTCCGCTGTGTCTCTCACATTAAGCCGAAATCATTCCCCAATTACTGATCCCCTGAAAATATGTTATCAAGCTTTGTACAGCTGCACAAAGCAGCAGATACAAACAAGCGGAATACACCAAAACTAAAATGTTCCAGGAATAAAGGAGGCTCATTAGACGTATTTTTATGTGGTAATTAAACAGAGCGAGTGGGGAAATGAACACAATCTGAAAGCACACCTGTTCAGCCTGGAGAAAATATATGTTTTTATATCAGAGGGAGAATGAAAATGATCAGAATCCCCTTTATGCTTCTGCTTTTTTTGCAATATGTTTACATTTTTGGGAATGCAATTATTATTTTTTTGGCTAGAAGTACGATTAGAGGACTGAAATCACTTTCATGGTGTTAAATACTGAGTACTGCACCACACCAGGACATAGCCTGGTACTCACTACAGCCCTGTTCAGCGTTTTTAAATAAAGATGTTTCATGTTCATATAACATGCCTCATATTAAGCATCTTAATATTTACATGAAAGTGAATCGGCACATTTGCCAAATGTCAGTCTACATCCTCTAACTCCAACGTTCGAGGCTTGTTGGATGGTATATTTTTTTCTGGATGTGTTTTTGTCTTCATCACTCTGCGATATTAGTCAGAGCCTCGTTACTGAGTTTGAGTTAAGAGGAAGTCAGAAAATTGGATAAATGTGTGGCTGTCTGGCAGTGGGAGAAACAATCAGGGCTGTGTCTCCAACTGTAACAAACAGCAATCTGTGCCAGAAAGAAAGGAAATCACAGCCTCGTGTCTCGAAAAGTGCTTTAATACCTCACACCTTCTCATCCTGTGTCTTTCCTGTCGCTGCAGTAAAAGCTCGGTGTCACCTCGAGACAATGAAGAAGAGCTTTCTGCAGCGGGGACAGAAATTTTCATTGACTGTTAGAGAAAGCCCAGAGGAACTAACAGCTCATGATGAAAACAGCTGCTGTGATCTGGCCCTGCGACTGGAGGCCGAGGTAAGAGAGGCCTCAGGCAGCTCGCTGGGCTGCAGTGAACAGAAACAACTCTTTAGCAGCAGTCAGTGCTGCACAGATCACACACTCGTCCCTTAAGCAGCAATGTTGCTGCTCCTCCACACACACAAAACTTACAGAACAATCAAGTAGGATTAAAACCTGCTTATTGGGCATCAAATTGACAGGTGGCTCGGCTGAAGCTGATACTGTATGAAGAGTTTCTTGTCTCAGAGTCTGCTGTTTCTTTCTGTCTGGATGTTCATTGTTTAGTCTCGGCTTTAATGTTTAATTCTTCAGTAGAAAACGACCTTTTGGAAGGTAGAACTGTGTATTTACTACACGGTAACATCTGTATGATATGTGGTCACACTCTTTGTATCTTATGCTGTTGTAAATAAAAGCTTCATGAGACATGAGGTCAAAGTCAAATTGTTTGTGAACTGATGGATTTGGTGGGGAAGACGGCATCGTGTGCGTGTTGCTGTCGCTGAGTGAAGAGAAATGAAATATTGTTTTTATTCCATTACAGTGACTTCACAGCTGATTACTTTTCACAATCAATATGTTGTACGTCATTTTATAAACTTCATTTTGTTTTTGATCGAACCACCCAACTGCACATAATGTCATTTAAGTTGGCATCATTTAAATGCTGCTTACTTGATGGGCCGTTTAGCATAATAAGTGCCATTATCAAAATAAATTTTGCCTCCACTGTTGTCAAAGTCTGAATGTAGCACTTTGACTTAAACTGAAGTATTTTTCCATCATGGCACATTTAATCAGTACAGCAGATATGACTGGAATTTGGTAGCTGAAATATTTTAGTATAAACCAAACACTTAAAGCCCCTTCAATTAAATCTTTTATATTAAATCTACTAATTGTGCGACCTCAGCTTTGTGTTTTTGCTCATGAATGTACTGTTGTGCATCGCTCTCATCAGGGCTGTATTTTTTCCCCTCAGCCAGCAGCTAAATGCTAATGAATGAGCTGGTGAAGGTACTGGGCCAGATATTTCCCTCAGGAGCTGTTTGGAAATCAAAGCGCAGATAAATGTTGGTCAGAGACTTGACTCCAAACCAACAGTTACGCTGCTTTGTGTGAGCTGGATGTATACAACAAACAACAACACTGCACTGATGCTGTTGGGGCAACTTCAAACCTCCTCTTACTACACCTTCAGCGCCGATGTTTGTCATGAAATTAAACCTCCTCGTTCTTAACTGATCCACATCAAACAATACGACGGGAATTCAAACTCAGTCTGAGTCTTTGTGGCCTCCCCCACATTAATCACCAACACAAATATATCGCAATTGCAAAGAACAAGTGAGACGTAGAATTTAACCAGTTACATTTATTCTATTCCCAAGAGGGGACATTTCTCTGACACAGAACAGCTACAATGATAAGACATTTTCAACGTTGTGCATTGAATCGATATTAAATGTCAGCAAAATGAAGATACACAGATTTATTATTGGACACAATCATCATCTTTTTATACAGTTAATGAATTATTAATCACTAAACGAAACCTGTTATTACACGTAACATAACAGCCTGCCATTTGAAAAGCAAGAATATTATACAGCTATCACGTGTACAAGTTACGTCAAACCAATCGCAGGAGAGAACTCAGGCTTTAACTTACACTGCTGGACGGAGCCTCAGTTCGGATATCAGATTAAAGGGCTTCAGCCAACAAAGGACAAACTGCGTAAACTGTACCTAAACCATTTAACAGCTGGGCTGACTTTTCACTTTCCTTCCCAAGGCTTAGCTTAAGTGGTATAGGAAGTCAAAAGTTAAAGCAACCCTCAGCAAACCAGGAGGGAAAAGTGCTTTGGGGGTGGTTTCTAAATGAACAGGTCTGTGGTGAGATAAAACACAGACTCAGAGGATCAAAGTTTATCAGCAGCCAACTATGTTGAAGCTGCAGTTTTTTGAGCAATGCAGTTCTTGCAGGAGGCTCAACAGCACATTCATCCTGTTCCTCTGTACACAAACATGCAACAATGATGTGGACACATTAAAATCAATTCCTCAAATCATCTGCCGTCCCTCTTTCACTTAACTGTATGAAAGGATTGTTTATATTCAAGCAATTTCCACAGAGATGAATTTTACTTTGGGAAGTTAGAAATCATACTTCCTATAAATATAGCAGTGGCTCATTAACTGCAGGCTGAGTGTCAGTGGTCGTATGTCAAATGGATGGAGCGACAAACTGAGTTTTGCTTGTTTTTTTAAATAATTTCTGACCCAAGAGACGTGATGAAAAGAGATGATGGGGATGGAGGAAAGAAAAACAGGGCTTTTTGATGATTTCTCTTCAAATCATCACCTAATTTTGACTCTTACTCCCCAAACTAAGTTTGCACCATCACCCCCCATCGCACCTCTCACACGGTTCCTCTCTGCTCTTAGTTCTCTCCCAGTTTGAGCCGTGCAAACTGATTGGCCATCTGTAGCAGCTTCTGCAGGCACTGTGTGTTCCTGCCTGTGGCCTGGGCAGACATGTCCTTGCCGCCTCCTTTGCCATCCATGACGGGGCACAGTTCCTGAACCCACTCGCTGGCCTTCAGGCCTCGGTTGGCCACGTCCTGGATGTGGAGGGGGGGGGGTAAAGATTATATCACTGAGGGAGAGGCTCCCATCAAACTGTACAGCTGGATGTATAAAGAGCTGTTACCTGAGGGACTTGACACAGACAGGTGATCTTGCCGGCGTCGGGGTCCACGGTGAAGAGCATTGCGGCGGTCTGAGGGGATTGTGTCTTCAGCAGCTTCAGCGACTCATTCAGAGCCTGACAGAAGAGGGAGAGTGAAAATGGATTTAAAGGAGAGAAAAAAGAAAAACAACGGAGGGAAAGAGTAGAAACAAGGAGAGTAGACCGAAAAACAGGCCTCTTAATCAGCACTATTGATGTCTCAAGGTCAGAATTAATGAGCCACAGAGCTGATTCGGTCCCGTGGCAATAATAGAATAGAACACGTACAAAACTGCCCGAAAAAATATGAAGCACTGCAGAGATAAAGTGAATTTTAATACTCTTTACACTTTTCATTTGTTTCAAGATGCTGATGAAGTCTGTGAGCCCAAATTATTGATTTGTTCCGTTCCTGTTCAGAAACCTGTTTTACATGGATGTGGTGGATTTTCAGTCGATTCATGGCCCAGGTCAATATTTGAGATAAAAGCTCTCACCTTGGCCGAGGCACCGGTCTCCATCTCCATTATGAGCAGCTCCTGGTTGGGGCTGCTCTCGATCACCTCTTTGGTCTTTTCCAGGACTCTCTTCTGGATGTCAGCTTTGTAACTGCGGTCCAGGTCGTCCATGATTTTCTTCAGGCCCTTCAGAGTTTCCCTCATCTCGTCCTTCTGCCACTGGGAGATCACTGCTGTGCCTATCGACTGCAGAGAGGACCGACGTGTTCAAACCATAACACACAGCTGTTCCAACTTCAGCTTCTTCTGCCTCAGGAACATCTTTTACCTCAGTCATGTCTGCGATCTCTTTCTGCATGTCCTTGTTCGGGGCCGTCTGCTGCTTCACCTTTTCTCCCAGTGCAGACAGAGCCTGGCGCAGGGCGTCGGCTTTCCTCAGGGCCTGATGAATGAGCGAAGCAGAGGTGAGAGCGAGACGAGGGGAAAGAGCAAATAACGCAAAAGGCAAAAAGACAAAGGGAGCAGGATCAAATGGCAACTGTTGCCTTAAAATAGTAAAGATGAATGTGTCCTTGTGGGCTCGAAACAGGAGAAGAATGCAAAATGCAAATTTCCAACTCCGAGTTCACAAGTCAAATAAAAGCTTAATTAAAGTTTCATCACTGGCCACAGCGGACAGTCACAGGTTCCAAAATGAGGCCTGTTGTGTCTCAGTCTGTGACACACTTTAATTAATCAGGTGAACGAATCACCATTTAATATTAGACCGACACATACACTGTAGGAAAATGAAAACATCAGCTCTCTGTAAAATATCGACCTAACCGTTTTGTTAGTGTGTGTGTCCTGACCTTCTGGGCCTCGGCTCCTGTCACAGCGACAATGCGGCGGATGCCCTTAGCGATGGCCTCCTCCGAGACGATGACAAATGGTGCAGCGTGACCTGAGTTCTGCAGATGGCTGTAGATAACAGAAACCAACAGCACATTACCAACAGCGCTGTGTGGGAGGTGGACGAGGAGGAGGAAGAACGGGGGCAGCACAGAAAACATTACACAACAGCAGCAGCAGCGGGAACAAGGGATTCTTTGAAGTGGCAGCGATATAAAAATAACATCAAAGTCGAAATCAGGATGCACAGCAACAGTTTCTAAAGTCATGGCGAGGATGCTGGGACTTAAAAAAAAACTAACTACACAAACAGCACACATGTCCTGCAGTGCTTTAATCTGAATCAGTTCTGTATTCTCGCAGGGACGTTCTCCATTCCTACACATAAAATAGAGCTTGGAAATTAGTTTGACTCTGTCGAAGGAAATGAAAGCTGCTGCAGTAATCTCTGTCAGAGCGGCAGCATCTTGGCATTCAGGTGAATTTTACAGCCAAGAGCACACACGGTAAGAGTCAGTGGAGTGAGTCTAATGGCTGGCTTGAGCTCCACGAAGTGTTCAAGGCTTCATCTGCACAGGGACACAATCGTCTCACTGTAAAGACCCACTAATCCAATTAATGGGCTCCACTTCAGGCACCACCACCGGGCAGGTCTGGCGCTTCTGAAAGCTGTTGGTGCCAACATCCATTCAGAGAAAACTCTCCGCCCGTGGCCTGCCTGAGCTGATGCAGCAAACTCGACATCAGACGTGACGGCAAACATACACTTAAATCAAATGAGGACATCAGGAAGGAAAAAGATTCACATACAACTGTTTTTCCCACAGAACCAACAGAAACACATTGTTGAGTTTTTACACCAAAGCAAAAACACATCATTTTGTGTAATGAGAGACAATTATAGAGAATGAGCCCAAAAACTGTGAAGTTTGAGGTTTTCGTGTTGGTGGAACACATTTTATGAACAGTGTGGTTATAATGGTCCTGATTGCTGTCAGCTGCACCATGAAACTAAAATACTGTAATGCAATTTCACACCAGGACCTCATGAGCCTCCTAATAGTGACTCAAAGTACCAGAGATGTTACAGTTTTCTCTGTTAATTCTCTTCAAAGAATTATTGCCTGGGTTTAAGACTCAGAGCTAAACTAGGGAGAAAAAATCTGAAATTCACTGCTGTTTTTATTTTCCCTTTGATGTTTCTCTCTATTGGAGAACGTGTGTGATCTTTATTTTAGAGAAAGCAACAAAGCTATTTGATAACACCAGGAATTATTCGACTATGAGTATGTAATGACAGCTGACCGCTACATGAGCAGTTCTCAGTGATGTCCATGCCTTCGTGGTCATGGACAGTTTTCCCATGCTGGTTAAGATCACTTGCATCAGCATCATAGTTTCTCCAGTCTTGGGCTGATGGATTTTCTTGATGGCTCTGTAAACTCAGGCTAAACAAATGCTGTCAAATTCCAAAAACCTTCAGCTTCAGCGGAGTTGGTGGGAAGAAAGCTAGCCAGTGATAACTGATCTGTGGACAGATGTTTCGCTCTCAAACTTTAACTCTCAGAGTATGCACTGAACCTCGGTTTCATTAAATTCTGTGACAGCCTTTTTGACGGCTGTAGTGGCCTTTTGGATGTTTCTTCTGTTTGTATAGTGGCATCTAACCCATTTCACAGCACTGTAGCAAAGGCTATACTGCCTCTGTGCTGAAGGCACCAGTAAAACAAAGGGGCATGTTTTTTGAAGACAAGACTTTAGTTGCGTAAGCTGTTAGATTTTTTAGAATGTAATAATTATATATTATTATTATTATTATATGATGTTTCGCTGCCCATCCTGACTTTGTTTATGATCTTTTCTGGGAAAGAAGCCCTTGAAAACAAAATCCAAACAGATTTTCCTCATGAGTTTTCTTGTTGTAAAGCAATCTTAGGGGCTTTGCAGCTGCTGCCACAAACGAATAGGACCACATAAGAAAATAAGAAGAAGCGTCACACTCACGTTCCACCACAGAACTCGATGGAGGTGAGGGAGCCAGCAGTGCTGGTGGGGTCCTTCAGCAGCTCCTCAACAGGGATGCCAATAGAAACGACTCGGACGGGGTCGGGGTAGGTCTCATCAAACACAGCACGCAGACCCTGGATGGCCTTGGCTTCTGCGAGGGGGGCTTCCATGGCGTACACTTGCTGGGGTGGGATCATATAGAGTAAATATTCAGGCTGATGTAAGAATCACTTGTCATGGTAAACAGAGTCCATGTGAACTTTCATCAGGATTGAAGGTTGGTACAGACTCTTTATATTTTCAGGAGACACTAACTGATAGCATTCAATAATAGAGTTTAACAAAGACAACGTGTCAAAAGCTATTTTATTAATTATTTTGGTTGAACCTCCAAACTGACCTTAGCTTCTCTTATCATGGCACAAGCGATCTCCTCAGTCCGGCGGACCTCCCCAGTGCTCAGGGCACCTTTAGCAGTGAAGTCAAAGCGCAGGCGGTCAGGAGCGACCAGGGAACCCCTCTGGTCCGCCTCTCCCAATACCCCACGCAAGGCGAAGTTTAAGATGTGTGTAGCGGTGTGGTTGCTCATGATGGGCCTACGGCGAGCCTGTAAGAAGGATGAGATGGACGTTTGTTAGATAACCAACAACTCAGATCCTAAAAATCTGCTATAAGACATAGTTTTGTGCCATTCCACTGATGGATAATCAACAATATCACGTTCGACTGTCAATGTACTCACCTCATCTACATGTAAGGTGACACAGTCTCCAACCTTCAGCTTTCCATAGACCGTCCCAACATGGAGAACGTAGCCTCCTCGAACCTGCGTGTTCTTTACTGTGAACTCCATCCGCTGTAAACAGAGCAAGACAACGGCTTTAGACAGGATTTTATCTGGCAGGGGGAAAAAAGGGAAATAGGTTTGAAAAATTTCAGTTCCTGTCATTTCACTTTGAAAGGCTGATGCCTTTTGAATGTTTTGTAGTAGAATTTCAAGATAACATTTCCTGCTTTGAAGATTTGTCAGATGTGGATTAGCGCAAAGACTTATAAGTGAGACAAGGTTTAACAACGCTTCGCTTCCTTTACAAAATGAGAATTGTTAGAAAAAAAACAAAACAAAACATCAAAACAGAAAAAAACTAACTGCTGGCATTTAAATTGACTTATTTTTTTGACAGGGTGTCATCAAGAAACTGTGATATGAGCAAGTCCTCATGGCATTCAAGCTCTTGCATGTGGGAAAAAGATTGGAGCAATTTTATTCTTTCACCTTTTTTTTGTCAAAACTGCTATTTTACTTTGCAGCCTTTGTCGGAGAGAAGAAGGTCCATCTTCTTACGGACACAATTTCCACCAACTATCAGACTTAGTGGCTGTATAAACAAACGTTAAACACCAAGTGTCTGCTTTGAAGATAAGATGGTCTAATTATCTTTTCTATTAAAAGGCAACAAAAAGTGACTGCAGTTAAGGTTTATTAGAAGCGTACCTTCTTTGTACCTGAAATGTGACTTTGTAGTTTGGGACAAAAGCAACAAACTGTCTCTGAATATTAACGCAATGATAATATGTAATACGTCACGCTCTCAAGCTGCATCAGTGACAGTCACTATAGTAGTCTTTATTTTTGTTGCACCCACATCCTCTGCACTGTCGTCCTCCCGGAGCATGAAGCCCTCATCAAACGTCTGTCCACCCTGCTCAGCGTAGAAGGACGTCTGGTCCAGCAGCACTCCACACTCCTGACCTGTGGTGACCTCGTCGCAGAAGGCACGGTCACGGCGCAGGGCGAGCACTGTAGCTGAGGCCTGCTGGAAATCTAAACACACCAACAGCACAAGGGGTCAGTACTAAAAAAACTCAGACACCCCACTGAGCTGAGTCTGTGAGAGAAAACCTGTCTTCACTCACCGTAGTTTCCGTTTTCGTCGGAGGAGTATTTGTATTTGGGAGAGTCATCCGTGGCGGGTACGTTGTTATTTCTCAGCTCCTCGATGGCGTAGATGTCCAACATTATGTGGTCTTCGTCTCCTGCGCCTTTACCCTGGGACTTCAACTACACACACACACACACACACACAAACGTACTGTTAATAAATCATGACACGAAATTTACAACACCTAACCTCACACGCTACCTGTCAATTATGAACCTGAGATTTTACTTGGAAACATGCCAGACTGGATTTGGTTTCTCTCCCCGTCACACAATAATAGAAACCTGAGGCTGCAGTGGACAAATATACTGGACAGCTGAAAACATTCCTGGTCTGATTAACTGTGATTTCAGCTGAGGCAGCAGGTGGTAGGACCACATTTTGATGAAATCAGCATGAATCTATGGACAGGCTGCTTTGTGTCAACAGTCCAGGCTGGTGGTCGTGGTGTTTATGTACAAAACTGTTCAATCACCGCCTGGACGGCAGTATTGCTGCTAATCATGTGCATCCTTCATAAGCATCTTCTTTCGGCTCCTTCAGCCTGATAATGTTCCAGCTCTCGAGGTGAGTCACTTCGACCGGGTCTAGTGAACATAAGTGAGTAAAGTACTTCGGTGGAATTCCCCAGGCACCAACTCTGTGACAAATATTACGTTTCAGGTTGACCCTGAAATCTGGAGATGATGAATCTCCAAAGAGTTTCCAACACCTTGTGGAATCAATGCTAAAAAGACTTTAGGCTGCTTAAAAACAAATGAAGACTCTACCCAGCATTAGTTTGGTGCTCCTGACAAAGTGCTCAGTAAGTGGACATAGACTGTAATGTGTTGGATAGCAGTGTAAGGCTGCAGTCTTCCAGAAGAAAAGTCAATCTTTCTGCTAAATCAAACAATGAGGGATTAGAACGAGACGGAAAAGTAAATGAGCAGGTGTGCCGCTTCTGATTCTGACTCACAATGTAATACTGAAGACTGCTGACACAAGGAGAAAAATGTGAAGATGTGCCCGTGGGAGTGGACACAGAGTCTCCTCTCACAGAGCACTTCCATTCATTACCATCCACCCTCCCGCTATCTCTGCACCTGTGCTGCCTTCTTCTCCTCCTCAAAGGCAGCCATGTCCACGGCCATGCCTTTCTCCTCAGCGATGAGGGAGGTCAGGTCCAGAGGGAAGCCATATGTGTCGTACAGCAGCCATGCTGTGTCACCTGCAGGCACACAAACACAGTCAGATAATGCTGGCTGAGATGCAGGAGAAACATCTGTCTGAAATAAAAACTCTTTAAGACTCATATCCTCCAGTCAGACAGTAAATATCATCCTGATACAAATGATGCAGTCATTTATGTAAATTAACAAGAATTTGGATATGAAAGGCACAAAGTTACAGGTTTGTTCTCTTCTTGTATTTTTTAAGCATATTATCTGTTCAGTATTTTGGCGTGACCCGCCCCGGGGACGAAGGAGAAATAAACTGCAGCTAGACGACAGCCTGTCAAAGACATCCAATACAGTGAGGACCCACATCCCTGCAGGACATTTTTTAAGGAGCGCTGGATGTGCAATTTCTTTTCATTTGACCGTATGGTGTGAAATAAGAGTTATTAGGATTTTAGCTTTTCTGTCTATAGCATTCTCCTTTTAGTCAAGTGGGATATTTTCAACTACAGGAATAAGAAATATTTGGGACATCGTGTGTGACCGTTAGAGGAGATGGATGAATGGAGGAGGAGGCCAATCCATAACGTCAACAAAAACAGTCTCACTGGATTAAAGGAGGGAAAAAAGGAGCAAAGAGAGAAATTTGGTTGTTGGTGGAAGTGAAAGCAAAGAAAGAAAGGAGGAAATAATCAGTGAATATGTTACACAGACAGAAAATTATGTCTATCTAAGACAATCGGGTTGGACATATAAATTGTCACTGGGAGCGTCCCACCTGGGATTGTCTTGCTGTCTCCCAGAGTCATGATCTTTCTGTCCAAGATACGGCGCCCCCTGCTGAGGGTCTTGAGGAACTGTGCCTCCTCCTCATTAATAATGTCCTTCACCATTTCTGGGTCTTTCTTCAGCTCTGGGAATGCCTCACCCTGAGAAAATGAAGACGGTAAATAATCAATATTGGGATGAAGGAGGGTTGGAGCGGAAGAAGCAGAGTGATGAAATGTGGATAAAATAAAGAGACAAGCCATGAGAGATGTTTCTGAAATTCTAAATTCAAAGCATTTTAATACATCTACAAAGAAGATTAAATACAGTCTCCACCTATACCTGTAGTTGAGAAATCAATGTAACTTCATGCACTGTCAGTTGGTCAGTTATTCTGTCCCACGCAGTCCATATAACCCCCACCTTCAGGGTCAACTGCACCCCACAATTCAATTCTGTCTGCTGGACTATTTCATTCCAGTTGAAGGCAGTAATATGTCAACTATCTGAGTTTAGGCACTGAGACAAAAACAAGGAAGTAAATCTCACCAAGGAATCAACCACCACATCCACCAGAGAGGCAAAGAAGCCCCTCTGAGCTCCCAGCTTCTCGTGGGAATAACGGACTGCACGACGCAGGATCCTCCTCAACACGTAGCTAAGCGTGAAGGAAACAACAGCAACAAAAAAAACAAAAAAAACAACAACAAATCTTTACATTCACTTTACTTGGAGTCCGAACTTTAGCAGTGTGGTATAAACTCTGTAGTGCATTCACCACAAGAACAGAAAACATTCAGAAACTCTAAAACCTTTAAGGGAACAGGTTTTGCACAGACAAGACAAATCATGCTGTGCTGTGCTCCGCACACTACAGATGCTGCACAATGCTTCAGATCTTTTTTCTTTTTGCCCTGAAACATTCATTTCTCACCCTCTCCCTGTGTTGTCAGGGCGGCCACCATCAGATAAGGCGATTGTGATGGTGCGGGCATGGTCAGCCAGCACACGGTAGGCCATGTCGATACCGTCAGCATCCTCAGAGCCTACTTTACCACTGTAAGGCCGAGCTCCTGTGCCCTGAAACAATCAAATTATGATGCAACTTTGAGCTTGATATGTTATACAAATGGACATTGTTGCAATATTATTAATAGACAAATAGACAAAGATATTGGAATTATAGATACTATCTACTGTATTATTACTTCTCTGCTAGCTTGTAGTTTTTAAACCTACTTTCATGTTAATTTTCATTCTAAACAGTATTATTTGGAAATATTTCCGTATTTAAAAATCACATTTTATTTGCATATTCTTACACATTCTGGTTAAGAATCGCTGTATTACCTCAGTTTGACTATTGACACATTTCAGGGATTTCAGTTCTATAGTCAGCTACACTGTTCTCTGCTGTGTTGATACTTGTTCTTATGAGTACCTTGGTCTGCGCAATAGAAGAGTCACTGCTTTGGGAAGTCATGCAAACTCTTTTTAAGAGGCTTGGCCACTAAAATATATAGATGTCATGGATGCATTTGTGGTCGCTGCACCAGACTGCTGAGGAACCAGCAGCTTCGAGTTTTAAAATAAACTGAGTGTGAATTTATTAGATCTGTGAAAATCTGCATTAAAGTGCACTGGCTTCAAATTGTATGAGCTGGCAGATAAAATGTTTTCAACCCCTTTTGAACTTCCAAAAGGGTTATTTTATTACCTTCTGAATGGCCTCAAAGTATGGGACAAAGAGATCAGTGTCGTAGTTGGACATTTTGTTCTGCAGCACAGAGACCAGGCGCTCCAGGCCCATTCCTGTGTCGATGCTCTTCTTAGGCAGCGGCTTCAGCAGCGTCTCCGACTCTCTAACCAAAGGGAGGGTGGAGAGAAATGACAAAGAAAACCAATTCACTGATCAGTCATGAAGTGCATGCCAATAACAGAGTAGGAATAGGATAGCACACAGGTTTTTGTAGTTTGCTCAAGAACTTCAAACAATAACTTTAGCTGCAAAAATAAATGTGTGTAGACATTCCACTTCTCATTTAGTAAAAGGAGGAACATTCAGCTTTATGTGAAACTTTGATCATTTTGCATTCAGGCAGATATTCACCTTTTCAGACCCAAGTCTGTACTAAGCATTGTGTTCCAAACACCAGATCAACAGTCTTAAATAACCAAGTAATCAGATTTTTCTGCAGAATCCAGTTTATTTAGCTTAAAGTTCTGACAGACATTTATTTAATCAGCGCATTTGAGAACTGAACATCCCTTTGTACTACAGTAACAAGAGAACAGACCATAACAATGAGTGGAAAGAATGTACATTTGATCCAGCGGCCATACCGCATATGTTACAGGACAGACGACAGTGAAGGTTTGTCGCTTTCACAACTTCAACTGTTTTTGTATTTTGTTTTTAATTTGTTTAATTAATGGGTGTGTTTGGTGTGTTGCTGTCACAAAGCTTGTGAACATTATAATATTCTTAATATAACCCACTGTACTGCTTACAAAGCTGGAGTGGAGACCCAGAGCTGAAAGCTGAATTTCATACTTTCACTTCTGTCTGTTGTGGGTTTCTTTTGTCAATCAAATCAACTAGTTGGTCAAAAAGAGCAATGATTAACAAAAATTTTAATATCTAAGGAAATAAATCTAAGAAATAGATTCAGATGAAACTGATAGCTGAATCTGTAGAGCACGGTGTGATGTCGTGAAAGCTGTAAACTTAACTGGTGAGAGACATCACACTGCACTGAGACTATCTGAAGAGGCAAGTGTGTATTTACGTGAGTTCTTTGGAATCCATCATAAAACAAATGAACACAACTGGGAAGGTGGGATATTTCTTTCAAGATTCATATCGTGGAAGAGATTTTAAAACAAATGGGTTTCAGGAGCGACACATTGGAAAAATGTCAGTGAGCATTATTTATTTACATGTAAGGAGCACTGTGAATAAAGCACGTTTTACTATTATTCAACCAAACTGTTTGTTTCACAGTTTGCTATCCAGTCTGACAACTGACTGCAGATCAGTATAGGTGTGAAAGTGATCTTTGTTTTGCTAGTACAATGGATGATAAAGCAAGACTCAGGACTGATGGAGTCAATCCTGAGGTACGATTTGACAAAGTATGAAACATAAGCAATCTATCAGGAAGACTGTCTTGTGTCTTTGCTTTGGAACTCTTAAAACTTAAAAATCAAATAGCCACTTGTTTATTCTCAGCAAATCATAAAAAAAAAAAAAACAACAACAAAAAAAAAAACATACTGATCTTTAATAATATAATTGATAGTTGTCTTTTAGGTACTTTGAATCTAACCCTCAGCATCGCTCTGTGTGCGTCTGTTACCTGTTGAACTGGATGAAAACCAGGTTCCAGATCTCCAGCACATTGGGATCGTCCATGTTCACCAGTCCGGAGGCGTCCCTTCCCCCGATACGGTCATAGTGGATCTCACTGCAGGGACCGCATGGACCAGTGTCTCCCATCTCCCAGAAGTTGTCCTTCATGCTTCCGGGCAGGATACGATCTTCTTCCACTCTGAGAGAAACAAAGCAGCACAGAGAGAAGACTTCAGTATGTCAGTTCAATAAACAGGTAAAAGATAAAGCTGCTCATTGCGTTTCAATAACTCATATGATGATGATATATACCCAGATATTTTCTGATTATGTAGATGTGATGACATAGAAGTCACAAAAGGATAAAAAAAAAGTAAAAAAAAAAAATAAAAAAAAAAAAGATTTGAGATATAAACATGTAATTAAGAGATGCTTTATCTGGTTGAGGACCCGTCAGATATTCATATCTTCAAAAAAAAAAAAAAAAAAAAAAACCGCCAAGAAATCAGGGAATTACAAATTAGATCAAGAGGCACTTGAACGTGCTTGTTCACGATAATGTAAGAACAGCAGCAGTCTGTCATCAGGAAGGCTAGTAGAAGTGAAAAAAACAAAACAGAACAACGACCCTCATTAATCCGCATCAATATGCAGCAAAGCACACTAAATTCTACTCACATCATCTACTGCAGATGAAGCAGCTGACATTTGGAGCAAATATAAAGTTTTCTAGGCAGCACGGCGGCAAAGTGTTTAGCACTGTTGCCCCACAACAAGAAGGTCACAGGTTCCCGGCCTAGGGCCTTTCTGTCAGGAGTTTACATGTTCTCCACGTGCCTGCATGGGTTTCCTCCCACTCTCCAAAGACATCATGTTTGGGTTAATTGGTGACTCTAAATTGTCTGTAGGTCTGAGTGTGAGTGGTTGTTGGTCTCTGTCTGTCTCTGTGTGTTGGCCCTGTGATGGACTGATGACCTGTCCAGGGTGACCCCGCCCTCGCCCAATGTGAGCTGGGATTGGCTCCAGCACCCCTCGTGACCCGGAAATGGAGAAGCGGTAGAAGATAGTTGGATGGATGAATGAATGAATGAATGAATGAATGAATGAATGAATGAAGTTTCCACTGCCGTTCAGTTCTTGGGTTAACAAAAAATAAATAAATAAAAATAATAAAAAAATCGAATCAATTATGCCAATGAAATCACTAATTAGGAAATATCTTTCATACCAGCACTAACTAATTTATATTAATTTGAACAACAATTACTGTGAAGCCACTAATTGCTCATTAATATACCAACCTATGCTGCAGTGCTGTGGTGCAACTTAATATTTGTACCATTATCAAAAAATGTGTCTCCAGTGGGACTGCAACAACTAATCAATTATTCAATCAGTTTTCAATTAATGGATTAGTTGGGTTTACTTTATTATACACAGAAATAATAATAAGAAAAGCGCACAACTCAAGCTGTCAAAAGTCTACGACCACTTTACATTAAAGCCTTCAAAGAACAGGTGTGAAATGTGCACAGCTGATATTGAATCATTAGTTACAGCCCTGGTCTACAGTTACAGATCTCCTGCCTGCTGTGAACCATGATGAGATCCAGACGACAAGTGGAAGAAACATTTACTGACTTCTTTTACTTACTTCTCCACATTACTTAAATAAATGGTAAATAATTGCACCATCAGGGGAAATGTTTCACTGAAAGATAAAATGATGAGATGGGATTTGAGACAGGGAGTTGGGTGGAGGGGAAGAATCTTCTAGGCTGTTGTTGTAAATATTGTATCTCAGAGGGAAAGGTGTTTCCCCAGGGGATGATCACACAACATTATGCAATTACAATAAACAAGGAAGCTATACAATAGATGTTGAGCTGCTCAAATGCAGTGTGAAATCTATAAATGATTTGTAGAACTCTTCAGAAATAATGCAGAGTGTGAAAAATAAAAGTTTCTGAGATGACAAGAAGTTAATGCATTTGGCTGAGCTATTGAAAAATGCTTCTAATTCTCAAGATATCCTCACCCAAGGTCCATCCAGATCTGTTTACACTCCAGGTCAGGCTCCAGGCCTGCATCAGCATTACCCCCGAAGTAAGTGACGTACAGACGGTCTAGGTCAATACCAAACTCCTTGGTGAGCAGCTCCAAGGCCATTTTACAGGCCAGTTGCTGCAGAAGGAGGTGGGAAGATGTAGCATGAGGAGAGGGAAGAAAGAGATGGCACGGATGAGTGACACAAACACAAACAAAAGCTAAAGCTGTTACTGTTCATAAGTCTGAATTGGTGAACCAAAATGTGTGCTTGCACATGAATAAAGCCTCTTCATTATTCTTGCAGCTTTACATACACCAGGTTATTATTTTTGGCTGTAAAATGTGCCACCTGTTAGTAATTGTGGTTACAAATATACTATATTTGTTATGTTGATGTTTTATTTTTGTTGCAAACACAACTACAACATGCTGATAAATTAAGGCCATATTTTTTAAATTCCTAAATATCAATATTAGGCTAGAAAATCAGCCTGGTGATTATATTAAGATGACAACAGTGGCACCTTAAAGTAGTCGCCAAAGGACCAGGACCCAAGCATCTCGAAGAAGGTGTGGTGATAGACATCTTTGCCCACATCATCCAGGTCGTTGTGTTTGCCTCCTGCACGGATACACTTTTGGGTGTTGGCTGCACGACGCAGTCTGGCCATGGGGTGGGATGGATCGATGGTGTTGAGAAAGATGGGCTTGAACTAAGAGAAAGAGGTACAAAAAGCTTTTTTTGTGATTTGCTTATAAATCAGTGGGTATACCATTATAAAGGACAAACCTGAGGGACGGATGTGGGGACGGTACCTGGTTCATGCCAGCATTGGCGAAAAGCAGCGTGGGATCGTCCAGTGGGATGGTGGATGATGAATGGACGTACTGGTGCTCATGGCGACGGAAGAAGTCAATGAACTTTTCACGGATTTGAGCTGCACTCAAAGAGGAGTCCATTCTGAATCAGCTCTCTGAAGAACAATTGCATAAAGAAAAAGAAAACTGTAGACCAAGTATCTTTAAATGAATGGCAGGTATTTTAATTTGGACTTCAAGTCCAAATTAAATTGTGCTGGGTCACTGACTGGGTATCATTTAGTACTCGAACAGAAAACAGCAAGAGACTGGTCTGACATGAAAACCAATTAAAAAAATAGGAGCTGTAGTAAATTGACCTGCAGTCATCAAGGGTACTCTCTAACTGCACATCTGCACAACTTTTAAACTAATTCAAGACCAGATCAGACTGAGACGGTGCTGCTGAGAGGTTATGCTGTATGTTAATGGCTCAAAAGCCTCAATGGCAGCTGTTTCTGTGACCCCAGTAACAACAATAACATGGTGTAAGTTGTTTACAGCTGCGGTTGGTGGTCCTGTCACAGCATGACCTTTGAGCATAAGTTGAAGGCTAAATGTCATCACATAAAAAATAATGAATGTGGAACTCTGTTAGACCAGTTACAAACCAGTTTAACCAGATGAGTCTGTCCTGCAAGCCATCCATCTGCCCAAAAGGTCTTTAAAACACATAACTGCCGAATGGACACCCAAAATACAGCTCTGGGAATGGTATTATTTGGTGCATAATCAACACAGCACAAACAAGTATAACATATGATAACAACAACTAACAAAAAAGTAAGGGATATTATCTAGGCCTGTCTCTGTTTATATTACATATTAGTAGAATTAATATTTTCCAACCTGTCAAGACTGTACCTTGAGGGTGGAAGTCTGCTAGTCTGTGTTTTCTATGCTGTTCCTGAAATTCATGAATTTTTCCATTGGGAGATGAATAAAGTTCTATCTTAACCCCCTAACACCCCAGAGTGTAGACTGTTGATTAAAATGTTTATATACTTCTTATGAGTGTAGAGTAAAGCATTGTAACTGACCATCATTTCCACTATCAGTTATTCTGTCTGATCAATAAAATATATCAATGCCAAAATAGAAAAAATTCATAAAAATTGCATTTTTGCAAAAATCCAAAGTACAATCTCCAAATGTCTTTTTTAAATATGTAAAACAGTTACTTTCCTGTAAATTGACTAAGTGCTGATACCCCAACTCCTAACCTGTGACTGTTCAAGTTGATTTGTGCTTTCGCAGAGATTTTCTACTCTGTCATTAATTTCCTTCCAACAATTTGGCCTTTCGCTCTTCTCATACTAACAGCAGCTCAGGAATCCTGTGAGGCAGGTGACGCTGTTTATAATCAAACTGACAACACATCTAGATAAATCAGTTTAGCATCTGAACATATAGCAGTGTATGGTAATGTTGCTGCAGTACTGCATCATCAACTAACAGATGACTAGGCTTCTTTCAAGTTTTGTGTGCGCATCATGTTTTAATAAAAAAAAAAAAAAAAGCATTTACACATCTGGCTTAAGGCTTGAATGCGTTCAGGGCTCGCACAGTTGCTCACAAAGAGTCTAGTTTAGTCAGATGAAGTAACAAGGGAGGCAGATAGCAGTTGACAAGAGATAAGGCAAGGAAAGAAGTATTTTGCAGTTGGGGAGGTTTTGTCAATAGAGAGAAATAGAATTGTCAACAACTGTAACAATCAATCAGTAATTATACTCATTTATCAGGTGAAATAACAAACATGGCTGATTGTAGGTTTGCTACACAGAGGATTTAAAAAAAGCATTACATTATATTGCTCAGTCACAATTCAGTAAAAAGTGGAGTTTTTAGTTCCTCAAACAGCTTCTTCAGTTTATTTGAAGTGTCTCTCGGGGGTTTTCTTTTGTTTTTCTTAAGTGCCATAAGATTGAGATATCAATTTTTTTATGTCTGCTCAGGGGGTGTATCTTAAACAATTCGATTCAAAACAGTTCAAATGAGGTCTATATTTAGTTGCTAGCAAATTTCAAGTCTTACAAACTTTGCAAAGTCACAGCATAAAGCAAAATCCAAGCCTTTAAAATACCTCTTAAGGATTTGAATTCAGTTCAAGATACTTCTGGACTTATAACCAAGAACTGCACCCACAATATACAATAGGAAAATGTCTAAGCTACCATAATTTAAAAAAATCCAAGTCTTATTTACATTCCTCATTTGTGAACCTGCTGCCAAAGGAAACCACACAGCTGCTGCATCCAGCAAGCAGTCAGTAAACAGTGGCTGTCCCCATCCTGGCTACAAAACCCCCCCAGTAGCAACCAGAGAGAGTGGAGACACTGGGGTGATGGGATGGAAATTTCAGTCTCCATGAAGTTTACTGACTGAAAGAAGTGATGTGAGGCAGATGAAAGCCAGAGTCAGACACCAGGACATGATAAACAACACTGACAAAAGGAAACACATGCAAATTCAAATGGGGCCCACAATAATATGCATTTATACAATTAATACAATAAGAAGATGCTCAGGTAAACAATGAAACCCATATTACTGAGTGGAGCAGCCTTCAGCTTAGCCTAAATCTAACAAACCCAATCTTATCTCAATGATTTCAGAGTAACATGACTCACATAAAACATTAACTGCTACAAGGATACTTTCATTTGCCTTTTTCTTGATCACCTGTCAGCTCTACAGAAATGGGCACACAGGCTTTGTTGCCATAAAATAGGAAATAGTGCCACTGATGTCAGACATGATTCAAACATCATTCGTTCGTTCGTTCAATGATCTTCGGGAAGCTGAATTAACAGACGGTGAGCAGGCTTTTAGCGGCTGTGCTGACGTTAGCAAGCTACATGTTAGCCAAACAGGCTAGCCCAATATATCCACCCTAAACGAAGACATTTCATCAACCAACTCGCACAAACACCAGGCGGTACTTAATGTTAAAGTGAATCTTATTCACGTCAAAAGCACCCGATCGAAAGAAAATACTCACAGAAGTCACTAATCCTGCAGAATGAATCAGGTACGGCTCCCAAACACACCGCTTTAGCCCACGCTGCTCGACCAGAAGGAGAGCCCGCAGGCCGGTGAACACGCCCATAGCGGACGCCTATTGGTCCGATGGTCATCTACGTCACCAAATCCCAAACCCCATTGGTCAAGCCTGCTGTCAATCTTAAGCAAGCCCGCTACATCACTGGTACCAAATTGCCTTGCTTGGCTGATGCAACGAAAAAGAGCCCTGTGTCAACATTTCGGTGGACATTTACGTTCAAATTCATCAAAAAAAGGTGGTTGATCACATTCATAATTAATATGTTCACATACAATGTTTTGCCACTATTATTATTTTTTGTTGTTTAAATCATTAAAAATGTGATCAAGCTACGGCCGGTCCGTTATTAAATTCAAAACTTTTTTCTCGAATACATTTGCGATATTATAATAAAAATTTAAATACTGTTGATTATTATTATTATATGAATAATCTTGAGGTTTTCTGTCATTATCACGGTAGTTTCAGTGACACGCAGTGGCGGAACCTTTCTTCTGCTCTCTTGTGTTTCCGGAAGGGGACCAGTTCCGTGTAGGACCGGATTCACGCTGCTGCCGCTGCCAGTTTAGTTTTGTTGAACTGCATCATGCCTACTGACACCAAACGTGTACGCGGCCCAGAAGTGTCCCAAAGCCCGTCTCTGTTTTCGGCCAAACCTGCGGCGGCGGCCCCGTCGCGGGGCCCCAGAGAGGACGGCCGGCAGCGGGACCAGGTGGACGTCCGGCCCGTGTTTGTCCGGTGCGGGCTGGTGAGCCAGGCCAAAGGCTCCGCGTACATCGAGGCTGGAAACACCAAGCTGATGTGCTGCGTGTATGGACCCAAAGAAACTGAGCGGAAAGATGAGACTGATATGAAATGTGGAAGGTCTGTGGTTATTTATTGGTTTTTATCTATTATTGGCATCACATTTAAGGATGTTGAACTGATTCAGTCACAGACTCATTGACTAAAACTGCAATAAACACGGTGAATTAATAATAATAGTGACACCTGTTCACTACTCTGGATCACGACTGCCCCTTACAAAACTCAACACTTCCCTATTTGTATTTTGATATTTCCACTTAATCCTTACTCATAGCCCATTCACTTTAATTCCTTTTAAGTAATTTGCGTATTTATGTTATTTTTACATTCTATATTATAACGCATATGTATGTACATATTTCTAGTAGTATATCTGGTTTTACCCTTGAGTACCTTTAATGAACCAAATTTTCCCTGGGGATTAGTATTTATGAATTCTATTTTGATAAATAGAAAAGTATTAAACTGAAGTTTTTCTGAGAAGACAGACATTCCCCTCACTACCTCATTAATGGTCAGGTGTGTCTGTGGTATCTACAGTAAATAAACAACAAAAGTTTTTTCTCCATGATTTCAGATTGACGACTGACATGCGTTTTGCTCCATTCTCCTGCCCGGAGAGGGGCTCCTGGATCCAGGGGAGCCAGGATAAAGACCTCTCCCTCATGCTGCAGGAGAGTCTGCAGCCTGCAGTGTGCCTCCACAAATACCCCCGATCTCAGATCGAGATCAATGTGATGGTTCTAGAGAACAGTGGTTCAGTTCTAGCCCACGCAGTCACGTGTGCTTCTCTTGCTCTGGCGGATGCAGGAATTGAAATGTACGATCTGGTTCTTGGTTGTTCCATTCGCCAGGATGGGTCTTCATATGTGGTTGATCCCTCATACGCAGAGCAAAACAGCTGCAGCTCAGACAGCAACGAGAATCAGGGCGGTCTGACTGTTGCATTCCTTCCCAGCCTGAACCAGATCTCTGGGCTGCAGTCAGATGGCGAAATGACTGAAGAGACTCTGACAGCTGGGGTCCGGACCTGCATAGAGGGATGCTACAAACTGTACCCGGTCATCCAACAAGCCCTGGCAAAGGCTGTGCGTAAAGCTGCACCCCCTCCATCGGAGAGCTGAGAGACTCATTGATACAATAACTGCTCATGTTGTAGATTTTCTCTTTTACAATTTCCTGTCCTTACATGACAACATAACCTATTTTTCTATGTTTGTTATTTTGTCTTGAAATAATTATATAGATTTGGGTGTTTCCTTATTCTATCTCTGAACGACCTGCTCATGTGATATAGTTTGTATTAGAGTACTGAAGCTTCAAAGCTCAAGCTTGACACCGAAAAGTACACGTAAAAAAGGAAATTTATTTTATTTTAATGATATTGATCATGATGTACCATACCTAAAGGGAAAAAAACAACAACAATATACAGACAGTCTATTGCAAATAGACAGACCTCAAAAACAATCCAGATGAAATTGGCCCACAAATGTTCACCAATAACAGCAGAGTTATCGCTCTTTCATTAGTTCTGCTGGAGGCAGAGGTAAAAGGAAATAAAATTACATGACCTCTGCTCTTTAAACTGTACCTCTGGTCTATCCTGAACTCAATTTGATTCTCAACACTTTGAAATAAAAGGTTTTTTGCATTAAATGTTATATTAATCTCAGTCAAAAGTATGAAAAAAAACACAGCTTGAGTTTATATCACAGGAAGAATTCCAGTCTTTATAAAGTACATTCAAACATGGTGAAAAATGTGAATAAAAGCATGTTTAATTGTGAACAAACTCAAAAGCACTCACATCTAATCTTGTTTCATTGACTTGACTCGATAACCACCTGACCTTTGCTGTGGAGTTAACATACTTTTGGTTTATGGGTTGTTTAGTATAAATAATACAATGGTGGGTGTTACTGGTTGAAACAGACTGGTTCACCCATGATTGTACCCTGAAGGTGAAGATCAGGCCACATTTTATAACAAGTCAATAGAGAAAACCAGGTCATTCCTGAGGGTTCACATACTTTCCATTTGTACATTAATGTGTCATCACTTGAAGGCGCTCTTTTCTTGTGAAGAAAAAGCAGGTCGGTACACGCTGACTGCTTTTAAATCCATTGATAAGATCCTTTATTTGGATGAATAACACAGCTCTGTGGACTTAACTATTTTGAATTTATCTTTTAAAGCAGCATTATAATATTTTACATCTTAACTAAGCTTCATATTCTCAAAAGTTAACTTTCTAAGTAAAAAATATGTAATATTTTCTTCTCAAAAATGTCTGTAATAAAATTTATTGCTGGTCTATTTTTGTATTGACAAGAAAAAAAAAACAAAAAAAAAAACAGCGGAACTGAACTGAAGTCGGACGACGAGAATTGCGACGGGACCTTTTTTACGGTGACACCAAACGTCACCGCTCTGTAGCAGTATCATACTGGTAAGTTTAAATGGGTGCTAAAATTGAGTTTTGGGCTCAAACTGTTTTCAGGGCAGTTCTGCATCTGAAAACAGAGATTCGGAAACATGACACCACGTCGCTTCACCGCCGGCGTCTTGGTGTGTGCTAAAGAAGCTAACATTAGCCGGCGGCTGCAGCACACAAGGCGTCAGCGTGTCCGACTCCTTACAGCCGGATCGTGTAAAATACACTGACACACAACCGGCCATTTGTCTGCCGATCACCACACTGACGGATGTGGAGATAAAATTGTCGGTGAATGTGCGTCCGCCTCGAAATGCTAACCTCGTTTGGTTGCTAACGTCGTTAGCGCGGCTCCCGGATTAAAGATATTTAAATAACCAATGAAGCTTTGGTCCATTTGCAGACAGGCTGCTTATCTGGACCGTCACCTCTTTGCAAAATCTGTCAAATGTGTCGT
Source organism: Remorina albescens (assembly GCA_034769265.1). Classification (NCBI taxonomy): domain Eukaryota; kingdom Metazoa; phylum Chordata; class Actinopteri; order Carangiformes; family Echeneidae; genus Remorina; species Remorina albescens. Next base: position 54,860,536 of record CM068475.1, read on the forward strand.
TGTGATCGTCTTCGTTGAAGAAAAGTACATTCCGATCATCTTTATTTACTTGTGATGATTAAAGATGGCCACAAGAGAGAGCCAGAAGCTTAAAGTCTGAATGGTGTAAAAAAAAAAAAATGTTCACCTGCAGCTGTTGACTGTTTTTTTTTTTTCCTTTCTTTTTAAAGATGATCTCACTGCAGCACTGTCTTCACCAAAGTGGGAAAAAAAGACAATAAATGCATCTGCTGTATTATTTCTCACTAAAGGTGAATGTGAATTTCAGTCCGGGTTCACCTCACTGTGCTTTCTGCATATTCTGAAAGTGACACCACAAATTTCTGGCATTCAGCTTGACTGTGAACTGGAACTCATGCTGCTGGATTAATTGGTGGATTTGTAGTAAAATAGGATGGAAAAAAGCTCTAACTGCAGCATTTAACTGCCCCTTGGTATTTAATAGTTGACACTGTGCACATTTTAAACGGCCATCAATATGATGTCAGGAAATGTCTGCAGTTTTTATGTTTTAATGACAAGATGCATTTTTAATTTGACATTTCAGCATCAATGTATTGTTTATTTTTTTGATGACACTTGGTGCCACGTTTTGTTCACATAACATAAGACATAAACACATTAATTCATTACTGAAGTTGGGTTTGCATGATGTAATGATGTAATGGATGGATGTTACTGCTTTGCTGAAGTACATAGAAAAAGAACACGTCAATAGAAACCAAGTGTTTCCAGTTTGGGTTCTCAGAGGAAAACCAAAGACATCCTCTGCTATAGACCTCTTTATATTTAATCTACAAGTATCCAGCCGAAAAACACTTTATCCAGTCTTGAATTAAAAAAACCAACATATATTTTATGCATATATTTTGGAATAATACACAGAAGTAAGGACTGTCTGTCTGTCTGTCTGTGCAGGTGTGTGTGTGTCAGATGTAATGGCAGGTGGAGGGTCAGCGGGTGTCGACCTCAGCAGGAAGTTTGTGTCTGAGGCAGAGCTTGATGAGAGGAGGAAGAAAAGACAAGAGGAGTGGGAGAAAGTCAGGAAACCTGATGATCCAGAGGGTAAGAACACTCGCACACAGATCCAAAATGTGCCGTGACCACAAAATGCTTATATCTGAATGAACATCCACATATTTCTCTCTTCAGAGGCCCCAGAGGAGGAGTATGACCCACGTTCCCTCTACGAGCGACTGCAGGAGCAAAAAGACAAGAAGCAGGAGGAATATGAGGAGCAATTTAAATTCAGTGGGTCCTGGTTCATCTATTTGTCTTCTCATTTATGTTTGACTCTGTTATTACCAGAGACTCGTGTTGCATCACATTTTCCGAATGCTTTGTTTGATTGCTTTTCTTTTATGCGTGATGGTCAGCTGTGTATGGATTTACAGCAGGTTTGTTTTCTGAAAAATGCACTCTCCAGCTATGTGATGAGAGCATGTTTGTTTCCATGGTGACAGGGAACATGGTGAGGGGATTGGACGAGGATGAGACCAGCTTCCTGGACGAGGTCTCCCGGCAACAGAGCCTGGTGGAGAAGCAGCGCAGGGACGAGGAGAAGCAGGAACTGCTGGAATACAGAATATCCTTCATGAAGTGTTTGTTTATTTATTAAAAATACACAGTAATTATCCTGAATAACTTGGTGCTTGTTTGGCAAAATAAGTTAATCCCTCATTTAAGTGAACCACAAGTAAGCACTGAGAGGTAGGGGAAGTCACAGCAGTTGCAACAAGATAATGTCTTGATTATTTTGTTGCTCATTACAAGACAATAGGAGGATAATGGTTGTGGTTCAGGATGGAAACCTCATAAAATATACCAATATTCATGTAAGTGCTAAACTGAAATTTGCAATTATTCTTGCATAATTTTCACTGCCTCCAGAAAAAGCCAGTCACAGATACATCCAAAGGAACATTTATTTCTGCAATTAAATCTCTCAACATTTGGATGCTGAAATTAACCTGCTATGTGAAAATGTGTGATCTGTAATATGGTAGAAAACCAGTCTGTTTCACACTCAGAACTTACTTTACAGACTTTTCTCTTTCTTGAAACTGAAAAACTTGCCGTTGGTTGAAACATGACTTTACTGGTGATGTCAGTCGCAGGCAACAGTATGTGTGAGCGGTATCAGATGAGCCAGAGATCTGTTAGTGTCGAAGCAGTTACTACCATCTACTGATGGAGATTAATGGAAGTCCTGCTGCTCTGCTCAGACTGATTCTCATGGATCCAAAGGAAGACAGGAGGTACTCAACCATCTTTTGGTTCAGGGTCATCACTGGATCACAACCTTTTTTTAAGAAGATGCCATTTCAAAGGACAACAGCTGTCTTATTGAATGGCATCCAAAAACATTCTTTATTTTATATTAAAATAGTATTTTACATACTAATGAAAGTTGTTGGATAATTGAGAAGTTTTTGCATTAATGTGAGCTGGATATTTATTATTTCAAAGAGAACATCTGTGAACGTGCTGATATTAAAAGCTACATGACAAGAACCAGATGTCCTGTGGACGGCCCCTCAAGTAATTGTCACTGTTGAAAAGTGTGATTACGATGTTGTAGCAGAGAAACAATTCTCTCTGTTGTGAGTTTCTCACTAAGTGTTTGGATTTCGGCCCCAGTTAAGCTTTGCAGCTCACTTCATGCTGTTTATAACAGTTAAAGGACTTGTGTGCTGCTAATATAGGAGGCTTTTAATGTAAGATAAGCAGCCTTTATGTGTTAGCAGGTTCAGGCAGGCATCTTTCCACCATTGTCAGGCTTCTGCTGGGACTGCATCATGCACACATTACACACACACACACACACACACACACACACCCTGAACTCTAACCTAATCTCATGTTTGCAGCACAATGCTCGACATTTAATTGCTCAATCTAGAAACAGTAAGTGTATCTCTGTGTCACAGGCATAACTGTCGGGTCACTTAAGAACTTGTTTTTCATGTTTAAATACCAGCGTTAAATTCAATCTTACTGATATTTATTCAGCCCAAAATTTTACTAACATCTGCCCAATATATTTTCTTGAAATTTTGAGGCAGTGTTTATTTTGTAATATGTCGCTCTAGTCTGGCCTGTTGACATTTGTTGTAAGGGCTTCCCAAAAGAATCGAAACAGACTTTGTCTAAGCAGACTTTTCCAGTCTGGAGCTATAACATCAGGTGAATTCATGTATCCACCTGATTTATGAACAGATCATATCTAATTTACGCAGTCCGTTCAGACACATCTCACTGCATGTCCAGTAGTTTGGCTGGATGGTCTCCTCTGTTACTCTGTTTTTGTCTTTGCAGCGATCTGACAGACCGGTTTGCCGATGAAGAGAATGGGTTGTCGTGGAAACTGTATCATAGGCTGGTAACTACGGTGACAAGTAAAAGCAGTCATTTGCTACTGTGAACACAAAGTTGGTGCAGACACGTGTAAACCTTAGTCAATGAGGACTGCTCATCTGAACCTCATCTCTAGTTCGGTCCTCTATGTGTCTCCTTGTCCCGTGTTCCTCCGTCTCTGCTTCTCGACCCTATTTCACGTCTCCTGAGCTCTGTCCGTTTCCTGTTCTTGTTTTAGCCTCTTTATCTGTGTCACTTTCTTGTCCCTCATTCCCTTCCCCTGCCTCCGACTAATTTTCTACTTTTCTTAGCCTCTCAGAACTGTGTCGCACATCTCCATCAGTGCAGTTCCTTTCCTGAAGGGAGAGCACAATGTAACTTGCAGAATTGAGTGTGACCCCCCCCCCAAGGCTCAATTATGGTTTATTCATCTTGACTCTGTAGTGTCACAGCGCTTTAGTGAAGAACGCATCTGCTGAAAGCCGCAAAGAGCCTGAAAAAAAGGCAGCACCAAAACATTCAGGGTCAGAGCAAAGGACCAGCCACCTGTCTCAGGCCCATTTATTGGCCGGAGCTGTGAAGAGACGCAGGTACACACACAGATGCTTTAAGCCTGCATTTATTTTTTTTATATTTTTGATACTTTAGGATGAAGTTATCATGTCCACTTAGTTAGGATTTATACATCCAGCAGATGTGAAGGAACAATAGAGTTTGTTTCGTTGGGTTTATGTCCGTCTGATGAAATGAAAATCCAATTTCCTGGTCTTTTCTGTTCTGCACCAACTGCTCTGGGAATAAGCTGCTGGATGTGTCATATTTTCACCAGCTAGTCACTAGCTGGGACATTAAAGAGTCTTTTTAGCTCTGGTCAATGTGAGATTTTTGTTAGAGCAGCTTTCAATACTCTTTAAAATGTCTCTGCTCTCTCACCAGTTCCTCCCAGTCATCAGACACAAGCAAGAAACAGAAGGTGGAAATCACAACAGCAACAACAGGAAATGGAGACAGACACACAGGTGGGCTGCAGCCTGAGGCCTAAAAAGAGGAATGTGTGCTGACATAAACTGAGTTGTACAACTTGCTTACAATTTTAAGTCATTTATAAAAACGGGTCCTGATCACTATCCAGCTGACCGAAGCAGAACTGAGGCTTATTTACAATGTTCAGGAATGCGTCTGCATTTAGCTTTACTTACCTCTCCACCATCTTCAAAGTTCCATGACTTTTCTCAAAAGAAGCTGTGTACATGTCCGATTCCTGATTCTGACGGTGTGTTGTGCTGTGTAGAACAGGAGGGAGGAGCAGGCGGAGGAGCAGGGGGAGCTGAAGATCAACAAACAATCCCCGGCTTCACGGCAAAGACGACCTCGGCTCCCCTGAGCTCCGGTCAAGGTGTTTTACACCTGCCGTCGGCAGCCGTGTGTGTTGGCGTTTTACCAGGACTGTGGGTTTATTCTGGCAGCAGCGACTCTGACAGCAGCTCGGACAGCGAAGGTAGCGTGGACGCAATCATGTTGCCGTACCCCCGGCACAGCAGGGCTTACAGATAGACGCACAGCAACACCACTGCACACACAACCTCTGAATGAACCTTTAGAATGGTCTGCAAACACTCAGAACAGGTAACGTTACACAAGAAATACAGACAGGTTAAAGGTCATACATACACACTGTTACAGAGGTACACACACACAAACACAAACCTGAGCCTGAAGAAGTTTACCTAAAGGCCAAGTTCATATCACCTTAGACTCCTAAACTGACCACGCACACCAAATAGACAATAAACAAACAATATTCCTGTTGTTTTCACAGCTGTGAGTTAAACTGTTGCTCTTTGTCACCAGACAAAGTTCAGCCCAGTAAAATAATCTTAAAATCCAGTAACATTTAAACCTATTTAAACTAAATCTTTGTATTTATTTGTGTTTTTTTTTCCCTTTTTTTTTTGCTATTGTGGCACTCAAACATGACACCTCCACCCTTCCTTCCCTCAATCACATCTCACAGTTTAAGCCGAGCAACCATTCCCGCACTGCCTACCTTGATGACATCCTGCCCCCCCCCTCACATCCCCCTCCCAACTCAAGCCACAGCAACTGCAAGCTGTGCTATTGGCTGAGGGAACAGTGATTGACAGCTGTGGAGCAAGGAAGAGACTGCCTTAGACTGTGTCACATCACTCACACCTTTTAGCTATCAGCAGCAGAGGAGAGAACCGGGGCAGGACACGCTTCCTTCTCCCTTTTGGGTCAAATGCGAAGTTTGAATTATTAAAAAATCATCTTTTATTTTTTGTGACGTAATGTATTTTCTTGTCCGAAGTTTGTTTTAAAGTGACATCATGCTGGAAAGATGCTGGACTGATTGCTGCTGTCTCAGGCACCAGAGCTTTGTTTTGTTTGTCAAAGTCTGAGCAGAGGAAAATAAAGAGTTTTCCCTTGCACTGTGTGTTTGCCATGAGGATTTGTGTGTCTGTGTGTGAGAGAGGGAGCAAGAGACCATTATTTTATCCTTTACGTTTTGTGGTGATATTTTTCAGGGAGTATAGTCATCACCTTATTCTCACCCCACAACACCTTACTTGAATTAGTTTAATCCTTCCAGCGTGTCTCATTTTCTCCTGTTTTGTGAGGAGTGTGGAGGAAAACTAAATGAAACACCTTAGATGGGATGATGTGATCATTCCTTTGCTTTCGGCGGATAACTTGAGCTCAGTTAAGATAATTTAGCTTTTCACTGCCACCTAAGGCCACCTCTGCAGCTTGTCCTCCCCGTCTTTCCCCCGTGCTTCATTTGTTTTGAAGTTTGGAATCCGTTAGAAGACGTGTGTGTATTTAGCGGGATTGAATGATGAATCCAAGTGAGCTGGTCCTTTGACTCAGCTGAGGGTGGTGGCCATTTTGCTGTGACATCACAAAGTTAGCAACATCCTACTGGTTTGTTTCAAGCCACAGTTTGTGAGTAGAGATTGAGCTTGATGATCCTCTCCAGTATTTACATAGTATATAGACCTTTTTTACAATCACAGAAAATATGGAAGAATTATCGCTTCCTCAAATATTAAACTATCGAATTAGTCCTAATAGAATAAACAGAACATCATGTTGCTCACATCTGTGTCTCTTAGTACTACTATAGTATTGCCCTGTAATACTTACTACTAATACTAATTACTACCTCTATGGGATACTTGAGACCTACACAAAAAATACAGATGAAAAAAAAAAGTATTTGATTCCAGCCTACTTGTTTTATTGTACTCAGAAAATAAATCATAGAAACCCTGACTTTAAAATTTAGTTTAAAGGTGAACAGGCTTAAATGATGAAAATGGAAGATGAATGTTTGGCTCCATAAAAAATTGCCTAAGCTGCCACTCTTCATTGAGAGTCAGCCAGGTTTTTTTTTACCAGTTACAAGATCTGAGATGAAGCTCAGTGCCAGACTTTCATGGGCCATAAAGTGAATGTGTGAAATTGTACTCGATGAAGATTAATTCAGATAATCGGATTCTGGGATGTGTATTCAGTCCTCATTAAAACTTTGGCAGAAGAGATGTGTATGTGGAGCTGAGCTCAGTTTGCTGATCGAGGTAGAAAAACACAACAGCAGTCGAGGTGAGATAATATAAAGATATAAAGACTGTCAGCGGCATTAGGGAACTAACTGTCCAATGTTTGTTTTTGTCTTTAGTGTGTTGTTGCTTAAAGTACAAAAACAACTCAGTAAACAGAGACCAAAGATAATTTTGATCATGGCCAGTAATGAGCTCCTCTGTTTCTCTAAGTTCACTGACATTCAGGCAGGCATGGGTGGATGCCCAGTATCTCTGCTTCAGTGATGAGAGGCATTGCCATGACAACAAATGATAAAATCAACATACACAAAAAAATATCATTTCTGGAGTTTAGCTTTTTCATCCACAGCATTAACAAGCCTCTACGAGAACAAGTTGACAGTAGCAACATTTTTCTTTCATTCTGTCAATTATTACAGAATATTCGAGGTTCGCGCCAAATGCTCCAAGACACGAGTTATTTATTTCCTCTTCACTTTTCCAGGTTTCTCTGGAGCTACTTTTTGTGTGAAATTATTTCACTGTTACCAACAGACTTTATTTTACTGTGTTTTCAGTCCAAGAAAAACCAACAAGGAAAAACAATCAAAGCGGACACGTGAAGTTAAACAGATCTGGTGTGAATGTTTTTTTTGTCACCATCCATCTCTCTGCTTCTCTATATCCAGTTTATCTCTTATTAACTTTTGAACGTGGGGGGGGGGGGGGGGTCATTAGCTTTGCGGGTCATAGCTCATCTTATGTGGTTGTTATGCCAAATTTGTAGTCATGTGTCTCTGTATGAGTTTGTGTTTGTTTATATCCACACAAACAAAAAGCACCTGCGACATTTTCTTCAGTTTATTAACCTGAGTGTGGACAGAGACACAACTTTATAAAATTAATATCACATTTAGTACAAAGATACACAGTAATACACATTTCCAGCACTGCATAAAAAGTACATTAAAAACATTGGATTATCAACATACACAGCATCATAGAAATATACATTCGATATATACTGTATGCATATCAGAAACGTCTTCGGTGCCACGTCTTATTACATTTCCTTCAACATGACCTCCTTAAAATGTTCACAAAATCTGTTAAACACATCATCTAAAAGAAAAAAAACAAAAACATGCATACCCAGCATCACTTTGTAAACAGTGAATAAATATCGGCAACATGCAGGATAAACCAAAGTTATTAGAAATACAAGGCAAACAGAAATGCCCCATGTTTAAGTATACAGTATCCCACATCCACCCTGTGTTAGTGCTACAGCGACCACTACGGCCTCATCCTCCTCTGAGCCTGTCCTCTTCAATCAAATCAACGTAGTGGAGCATAAAAGCCGCGTATCAAAGACAGATGAGCGAACTGCCCCCCCCCCCGGGTGATGGAGCAGGAGGAGGAAACACTGCTCCGTTCAGCTTCAGCCTGTGAGTCCGCCACACATGAGCATTAAAGCAGCATCCACCTGATCTGCTACTGGAAAAGGATCCATATGACAACAGCAGAGGAGTTCAGCTTAGGAGGGACTGCACACTGAGGAGCTGTATGTATCACATGGGATCAGTCACAACACACACACATGCAAAAAGAAAAAATGACATAAAAAAATACCTCCTGATGAAGTGAGATATTCTTCATTTCTCTAAAAAAAGGCCAGTGTCTTAGCTGCATATTCATTTACTCATTGGGAGACAACTGCCTTCTGTTTACACATGCAAGGTCCTTTACAACTTATCCTCATCAATCCGTGCTGGAGACGTTTAAGAAAAAGAGAAAATCACTTTTGATGGCTCTCTACTGGATACTGAGCAAACTTTCTGTAACTGGTACAAACGTTGCTAATACAATGACAGAGATGTCTCCAGTGTTTGATTTTTTTTTTTTTTTTCTGTCCACAACTCATTTTTGTTCACAGCTCATATACACACGTTCACTCTTCATTTGTTTGCCGTTGATGAGAAAAGAGGTTTTGTTGATCCGTTGTACGTAGAGTGGCGCTCTCATCTTCGGGGCGTCTCACTCCGGTGCTGGGTTGGCCGGCGGGAGATTCCTCTGTTTAAAATACTGAGTGACCTGCTGAGGCAGCTCGGCCAGGACCGATTTGGCCAGCGTCTCCTTGGGTGCCTGGGCCAAAATAGAGAAAAAAAAGCAAGACAGCACATTAACTCCAAAGTAAATTGAGATTAGAGAACTGGCATTTCTAGTCTGTTTACATCCTGTTATGACTAGACGTCTGTTAGTGCGTCTGTGTTGGTTTTCATGGTGTGGGTTGGAGAGACCACTCATATCTATAAAGGGAACTCATGACGGTTCAGCACTGTGATATTTTAGACAGTAGCTGCTCCTCAGCACAAAGTTTCATGAAAGGTTCATAAATAAATGTGTGAAATTTGAATTCAGCAGGCCAACACAGATCCTTGACCTCCACCCCACCCAACACCTTTGGGGTGAATCACAACAAAAACTCTAACATTCGTTGTCATCATCACATAAGATAGAATAACAACAATAACAATAATAATACTGAATAAGAGCCATTGTGAAAACCAGATATATACAATAAGATCATTTAAATAAAAATCCAGAGCCTTTCTAAACAGATCAGGTGGTTCCAGTCTTGTGTTATTGACTGGACTTTCTCCAATCTACACTCTGAATGTTTAAATGATGTGTTCAGTACAGAAAAGAACAATACAACAAGTTGTGTGTTAATTAACCATCAGATAACAAGTCTAGATAAAGATTCAACCATATTTTATTCATTTACTTCTCTTGGTGCTGTAAATAGTCTCAATTGCTTGGTCTCATTAATTTGACTTTATATTATAACTTCTAATAGGTTTTATCACACCAGTGTCCGACCAGTAACTTTCACTCTAATCACCTCCACCTCCACAGATTTTCTGAAGGTAATTTGCAGTAAAAGTCGTTGTGCCAACACAACTCGTCATTTTAGGTCACTCATGAATCCCTTTCCTCTCTGTTCTGTCTGTTGCTGTCTCTCGCCCTCCCACTAGCAAACTGTGGAGTGACGCCAGCAAACGGTCTCTTCCTCCCTCCACAAAGGAAGTCAGCTCGCCCACTATCAGCCCGCACACACACACACACACACACACACACACACACAAAGCATGCAAAAATGACAAAAACCAAAATGCTCTAGATTAGTCCTCCTGTGCAGAGTTTAAAAACGTGCACACACTAATTAACCTGTGTGTCGTCACACTTCACGCATTAGAAATAACTTGTTTTATATCCAATGTAAGGATGCTAATCAGCAGAAAACATCACACACACACACACACTAACAGTGTCTCTTCTGAGACAGACAGGCAGCTACCCTCATCTTGCACATCCTGTGTGTGTGAGCAGCTACAGCCTGAGTCACAACAAGCTGCCATTTGGTAACACACACACACACACACTGTAATGACATCATCTCTTTACAGTCCTGGACAAACTGGCGACCCAGAGTTTCAAAAATGTTAATTAAACTTACAAGCAGAAGTGGCACAATAGTAGAATGAACTCTTGGCATACTTGTCAGCTCTACTGTGGTATTTGGTTACAGAACCGCTCTCATTTCTTCTCACCATTTGGAAGCTTGTAGCACCTGTTTGTATTTCAGCCACTCCTCCAGTGCTATACGTTCAAGCTCTTTTATGTTTGCCTTTACTTCATACCTTCACCTAAAATTAGTTTCCTGACACTGGGTCACACAAGTGGCTCTCAAATACCTTGTTGATATTCTGATTTCATCATTCCTTTCATGCACTCAATCCACCATGTTTTACTGTAGGTATTGTTGTTTGTCATTTTATTGCCTACAAAAAAACTGATGCACTGCATTCCTAATATACAATTTTTATTATAAATACAACAGTCGGACAAGTCAAAGCTGGTAAGAGACCAGGTTTGGTTGCAGAAAAAACTTTAAATGCTTCAATGGTTGTTTGTTTGTTTGTTGTTGCTTTTTTTTTTTTTACTTTGATTGGAAGACAAAGACACTTAACAACTACAACAACAATACTCACGTTACGGAAATCTCTAAAAGGGACAAACTGCACGATGTCCCGAACAGCCTCTTCTCCTGTGTTGGACCTCAAAACGCTGACATCACCATCCAGGAACTCCATGGCAGCAAAGTCTGCATTGCCCACACCGATGATGATAATGGACATGGGTAGTTTAGATGCCTGAACGATGGCGTGACGCGTCTCGTCCATATCGCTGATGACACCGTCTGTTATAATGAGGAGAGTGAAGTACTGCTGCAGAGGGGAAGAGGGGTGAGGGAGGAGAAGGGACGAAGAAAAGGGACGAGAAAAGACAGGAAAAAGAAGTAAAATAAAATGCAGCTTTTATTTGGGAGGTAGCTTGAAAAGCAATCTGCATCAAGAGAAGACGAGAAAATCAGTCTCAGTCATGATGATTATGCCATCAATAACGGTGAGCAGAAAAAATAAAAAGGTGAAACCAGACTGAAAGCTTTTCACCATTACAGTGAGTTGAGCCTCATTCATATGACAAAGTGCACCATTTGTTCCCAGGAAAAAAAATAAAGAAAAAATGAATTCAGCAACAAAAAGGAACTGAAGAGGATGACGAATGACTAACTGAGAACTCAGGCTATCAGATATGTAAAACACCCTACAGAAGGTCACCATCAATTATTTTCCATAAATTTGCAGACATATTCAAGGACAAACCTGAATTAATGAGTAAAAGAACATTATAAAGGCAAAAAACTTGCACTACTTGAGTATGAAAATGTGTGTGTGGATATATATACTGTATCAAAAAGGAAGCAAGTCTGTTTGGACAGATGGCTCTCATTCTGTCATTGAATAAAAAAAACAAACACACTAAAACTGACTGAAATCCTGTTAAAAATACACTAAAAACAAATAAATGTGAATGTTGTGACTGTTGCTTTCCGATGTGAACCAAGAAAACATCAATTTTTTTTTGGTCATAAAAATATAGTGTATGTTTTAAGGGGGAAACCAAGAAAATGTCCTAATAATGAAAAATTGTTATTAACATGACAAAAAGAATTGATACATCACTGTAATCAGTCCAAACTGTCATTTGTACACACTAATGAAGGCAAAGTGGATGCAAGTGTGAAATGACACAGCGCTCTGTCATGACACTGAAATCAAAATACAATCTGTGTCCTGCTGCTGTCATAAGAATTCCTCGTATTTATTGACATACGAATGCAGACTAATCTGCCCACACTAGATATTGATCCACACTCAATTAAAGTTGGTCCAGTAAATGCTGACTTAATTTACCAGCTTGGTGATCACCTCGTAAGTCAGAGAAAGCCGGACGAAGCTGAACATGTTTTGTGACGCTGGTTTCAAGTTTGAAACTGAGATCTGGCATAAGACAAACTAGATGTGAGCATTTGTACAGAAAAACACAACTATTGGTTCTGTCTGAACGTTTATCCTGAGATAAGACAAGGTGAAGACACGCTGACTTTACTTCAGTAGTTACTTCAAAAAACTAGATTCTACCATATACACACACACACACACACACACACACACACACACACACAGACAGACACACAGGGAGGGCTCTGAAGCCTGTCTCTTTAATGTGCTAACAGCAGCACTCATTAGAGAGTCATTATCACACAGACAGACAGAGTCACTCACACACACACACACACACAGACTGCACTGGCCTGCAGCCCGTGTGTGTGTGTGCGTGTGCGTGTGTGCGTGCGTGTGTGCACACGCTAGTTGCACGAGTGTTGTCGTACACATTCACACATTTTGCAGTTGCAGGTTCTCTCATTACCAGGACCAGGAACAGGGACGCTGAGGCAGAGCAGCCTCCGAGCACACACACAGATACGACCGGTCACCAGCCACTACCCCAGGATGTGGTCCACATACACTTCTGCTGCGGCTGTCACATCTTATTGTATGTTACTCTCCCACAGTGCAGCCGTGTTTGAACTCACTATAATATAACAAGAAAAAGGTCTGTAATCATTTCCTTACAGAGGCAATGGGATTCAGACAAACCCTTTGTGTATTTAGCTGATCTATTTGTTCTTTAAAGGGTGAGAGGGTACAATTAGGGACAAAAAGCACTGTGGGGGCATAATGATACCCAGCTACTGCACTCTATTCAGATTTAGGCAGGAGAAAGTGCCACTGGATACGTACAAGATGGGGACGCATAGAATTTGTTGGTTTAAGATCCTAAGGTCGTGAGTTTCATGTCCATGCATTGTTTTGTCAGTCAGAAACATGAACCCGTAGAAGCACAAACTGCTTTAAAAGCATTCTTTATTTCTCATAGGGAACGACCTTTTCCAGTCATTTTTCTTTGGTATCTGTAAAATTAAATGAGTCTGACATCAGTCTAGAGTGGCTTACTGAGGTCTGATCTTTTGCCAGTGCCGCCTCACGTCCACAGCTAACAAGCAAATCCTTGTATTTGGATCCCCAAGTGGCTGAGCTATAAGTTAGAGCAGCAGCAGCAGTGATTACACAGCTGCTTAATCATGCTAATCTGTGATTTGGCTGTCAGATGGTAATCAACCAAGACAAATCATTTTCATCTGAGACTTTTGTAAAGCAAGGTGCGAAAAATAAAAAACTAATAAAATGAAAATCTGGAAATCGCTGTCCTATATATACTATGATGCAAAACAAGGGACGGGTCTATTGTCAGAAACAAGGAAGTTAATGTCTGGTATTTAATTAGATGGCTTTCAGAGGAAAAGTTGATGCAGTTCATGATTTTCCAGACTGATTTTTCTCCGTCTTTATCCAAGCCCACAGAGAAAGAGCACTCTGAGATGGATGCTGTTCCACATGATGTGATGCACACTTGCTGAAACAAGTTGACCAGCATTATGATTAGTGTTGTCAATGATGCAGCCGTCAGCAACATATGGAAGTAACAGTAGATCGCACCAGGCGCCCCACACAAAGAACCTATTGGTGATGCGTTTATCATTTTTAGCATTCTGAAAAAAGCTTTTAGGTGGATTTTATTTCATTTGACTTCATTCATTTGTCAGTATGACTGGGGTTGTTGTGCAACAGGAGTTTGTGCTGAAGCAGCAGTTGTATTGTGCCAAATATATAATAATGTCCCCAGCTCCTTTCCATTACTAGGTTGGATAAACATGCTGTAAGGTGACAAAAGTGTGGGTTTTGTTGCTATTATAATCACATTATGCCTCCCTCATCAGCATGTGATACAACACAACTAAAACATGACAGACTGTTGTGCATTGTGATGCTGTGGTATTGTTATTGGTCCTTTTTAAATGAGACGGTCCTGCACCTCAGAGAATACGGTAAGACTCTCCACCAACGAGGGCCTTGCAAAATAAAAAAAGCATGTTGGGTGTGAGACAGGAGCCTTAGGGTGGCTCTTAATTTGGATGTGATGTGTTACTGACTCAGATACATTATCTAGCCGCTCACCTAGTTTCTGAGTAGAGTATGCTGTAATCCACAAGTTTGCACTAAAGCCGACTTCACCTCAAACTCTACTGAAACACAGCATCAGAATATTAGTGAGGAGATAAGTAGGTGGAGGTTGTGTTTTAGCCAAAAAAAACAAAACAATCTCAATGCTGGTAAAATATCAGGTAACATGAACCTCATTTGTTCTCTACAGATGATATCAGTTCATCTACAGATTATTACATCTACTACCATGCTGGGATTCTCTGAAGCTACACTTAGACACAGTTACTGTGTTAAAAATGATCCAGTCAGCCTGCAAACATGCTCATAATTACAGTGGTAACTTAATGTTGTTGTTATGTTTACTATCTTGATTCAGCATGTCAACTTTCTAACATGCTCTAGTTACACAAAGTACATCTGAGGTTCATGATATTGTCATTAAAACTATATTTTGGACAAATATGATCTGATAATGTCATTTGACAATACGTCAGATGATCAACAAAATGACTTCATGCGGAGCAACAGAAGTGCGCACAAAATCTTGCGGCAGTTATATCAAAATGTTGTGGAGTTATTTGTATCTGGGCCAAAGCGGTGGACTGAATACAGACCCTGACAGCCCTAAAGCCACGCCAGCAGCAGGAAAAGCAGAGGATGAGAGGGAGGATGCCAGCCTGTCATGCTGTTATGTTTGACAATGTGTGAAAAGCCTCGTCGGTGTCTCAGCTGCAAAGTGGTGGAAGGACATGAAGTTGTCACTCCAGTCTGTCACCCCCACCTGACATGCTGGTCAACATGCCACAGATGCACATAATTATCTTTCCTGTTCACCACTGAGCTGCTAAACATAGGACTTAAATTACAAACATAAAGTAAAAACCGTCCTGACACATATTGGCCAGTGATTGCTGCTCTATTACTGATGAATAATCAGTAATGTCTGGTGGTATGTTGGTGTTTCTTTGATATGATTTGCTCTATAGGGGAGCATAAAGACCAGTATTTTCAGTGAACAGCGAAAGTTAAGAACAAAGTTTGTCATGTGGCGTAAATAAAGGAAGAGCAATAATTTGACATGTAGTGCAAAAGTTCACACCAGCCAAAGAAATGTGAAAGAAAATTTGAGAGATTATATCTATAAGACCTAAAGAGCTGTTAGATAACACTGAGATTGTGAGGAGAGTAACTGTTCTTTGGTTTGTGGCCTGTCAAACGTTCACCAGTGAGAAGAGCAGGAATTAAAAAAAGGAAACATCTCAAAAAACACAGGACTGTAATAAAACATGCCAACAATCTACAGTGAGAGATGAACCCGTGGCTGTTTTCTCCTGTCCGGAGTTATAAAGGACATTAATTAATGTCTGTATAAACACAGCTGCTCTCGAAAAGAGGCAGCCGAGTTTAAACTCAACTCAAACTGCACACAGAGAAGTACGTGTACTCTGGCTAACCTTGGGACTCATATACAAAAAGCCTCTGTCTCATCTCACTTGTTCTGATTATATAGGTTCAGATAAGGAACAATTAAAATGTGGAAAAGGCAGATAAAAAAGTTAGTAGTTGTCACGTACCGCTGCTCTTTCTTGTTGAAGGGCCTGGGCAGCAAACCGTGCTACATGGCTGATAATTGGAGCAAAGTTGGTGGGGCCGTAGAAACGGATGTGAGGAAGACAGGCGGAGTAGGCCTGGGCGATACCTTCAACACCTAGACAACAAATACAGGAGAATTTAAGTACTCTGTTCAAACAAACCTTATATTTCAGGATGGAAAAAGGAAAACAGACCAGCGGAGGAAGAAGTTTGCTACCTTCAACTAAACATATAATTAATTCTCACCGCTGCTATGAGGCACTGAAATAACCTTAAACAAACAGGTTCTTTTTTAATTGATTTGTTAAACGCTACCCCTCCGTGCAACCAAAGTCCCTGTTATTTTTTGTTTCTTTCAGATTCATGCTGACTAAAATATAACTGTTTATTGTTCTTCTTATTTTGCTGTCTCCTCATTTTTGTAAAACGGTCTGCTGAGACTCAAGTTGCAGCAGCGGTGGGAGGCCAACGTCAGTAAAGCAAATATAAAATGCTCCACTAGCATCAAAGTCCTGAAAGACTTGCTGACAATTGAGACGATCTGTAAATCGTAAATCAAGACAACATCCTACACACCAACTAACATCAAACACACGAGCACTCATCTCTGTTGCTTGCATGAAGTAAGAGTGAGCAAAACTCCCACAGGACCCATCAACACTGTTCTACCTCTCCTCAGCGTTAGGTCTGTCAGGAATTCAATTTTCTTGTGTAGTCGTACAAAGTCTTGACAGAGAACAACTGCATGCGGCTAACTGCGTTCTGCTAAAAATGGACGTGTTGACCTCTTGCATAATACAGTCACATGTAAGAAGATCTATTCTGACTGCAGCTGATGCTCAAGTCATTTGCATTTGGCAATTAACACATTTCCATCCTAGACATCGCAAATGCTAACGCAGCATTCACATCTGTGAATGCACCACATCAACTTCTTGCACTTGAGTTCATTAAAGTAGGTCACTGATTCTTGAAACTTTGGCAGAAACATGTCCCACTAAGAAAAGTACTCATTCTGTTAGAAATTAATAAAATTTTAATGAATAAAAAGAATCATGGTTATAATCAGGAGGTCCTTTGCACATATGTAAGGTTCTTTTATAGGCTTATTTTTTATTTTTATTAATTTAATGATTACATGCTGGCCCATAGGCCTCAAAATCAGTTGTCCTTTGATAGGAGATAGTAATTTCACCTTGATTAAAAAAACTAAAAGTAATAATTGAATTGAATAATATATTTACCACATGAAAGAGTACATTGTAATATGTATTAAAAACTACAAACAGTGAGTTCTGAACAATATTTACTAATACTTTGTGGTTGCTCAAAATGTGTCCCACATATTTGTCACCACCGTCAGATATTTATAAAAAGCAATAAAATCGGGCAACTACAAGGTCAACTACATTCCTTAGGCGCCCATTTTCAAACCTTCAGCTCTACAGCATGCATCAAGATTGTTGATGTTTTTGGACACTGCTACTGTCACAACCGTAACATGTCAACACCGTCTCTTTTGTAAAAAAATATGTTAGATTGTGACATAAATGTATACTTTTTAAGAAGAGGTCTGAAGTAGCTCGCAACAGAGGGGAAACAAAATGACTAATGTGAACAACTCATGCATATCATGTGAAAACGTAGGTTTTTGTCACCACCGTCAGGTTTTCTGTCTGACGTTGGTTGATCACAATAAATACCAATATGACCTGTGATGTTTCATTAAACCTCTTTTGTATTTTTATTTAATTCCCCCTATATTTCTTCCATATCGTCCAACCCTATATGGGATGAGGTGTGCCTTCCCTCTCTTTCTCATTCACTATTATGCCATGTTCATTTGGCTTATGTCATTTGGGATGCACATAGTGCACCTATTACCTACCTACATAGCACATAGTATACAATATCCCTTGTAGGTTATGCATCTCCAATAACTAAAGCCAAATTAAAGGCATGACAACATTTAACCAAATCCAACATTCCCCCCAGTTTCATAGTCATTAAACTCAACTTTGATTTTATGTATTTTGGGAAGTTATGGCTAGGCAGCAGCTATCAGTGGAGGAGAGAAGGAGAAGAAACAGGATAATATTAAAGGAAGCGGAGAGAGGAAATACACAGTGAGGCAGAGTTAAAGGAGGAATACCTCAGAATGGAAAGGCAAAGATGGAAGAAGAGGGTGGAGGAAGGGAAGATAAAAAATATCAATGACTTGAATGAAAGAGAAAAGAGAAGTCAGAGAAAGGCTTGGAAACATAGACAACATCTGTTCTTCACATTCAATATACAGTTAATAGTTTAGTTTACAGAAGAATATGATCTATATTATTTTATGAGTGGGAGTCTTAATGATGAAACTTGTAATGATTTCTTTTTTACTTATGATGATTATTAGGGGTACTTTTATTAATGATAGCCTATTACTAATATGACTTATATGTTTCTAATTGAATGTTTGCCACAGTGCTCACAATTGTTATTTGTTTTCTGTTCAAGTCCAATATAGCCTACAGTTTACAGAAGAATATGGAAAATGTTATCACAGTGCTCAGGATTGTTATTTTTTGGACCATATAGTTAAATAAAGTTGTAAAGCAAGACGCCATTGACTTGAGTGGTATAAATTTTGGAATTGTATGCTGTGATGAGGCCACTGTCACCACCGTCAGAGGGAGTTTTATTTGTTTTAAAAAATAGATGCTTACAATGTTTCTTCATTGCTGTTGATTTATTAAAGTACTATTCTCTTTTACAAAAATATTTTTGTTAAATGAAAAAAACATTGCTTTTTCTATTTAGGCTTAAAGTAAATGTTGCATGATGTTAGAGCTTTTAAAGGAGTACACATATAGCAGGATAAAAAAAATGAACAAAAGTGAATATTCAACATTTAACAGCATCTACGTGTACTGAGGATGCCAGATAATGATTTTAAAATTCTAAATACATATCACACCAAATAAATAAAAAATAATTTGCCTTTTATTGTGTCTGACGGTGTTGACAAAAACAAGGTCATAACTAAAAAAACGTCGATTTTATGAAAAAAATACACAATCAGGAGGTTGCACCGGTTCATTGCTGAACAGCCAAGACCTGGGTCTATAATGATATACCTTTGGATTCTGTAATTTAAGTAACTTTTTATTTTCAGAATTAAAACCTGTTTTATCCAAATTCTCAAGAATCAGTAAGGTGCAAGATACAGATAGTTTACAGACCTTCAACCGTAAATCTGCTTCAGTTGTGACTGACAGGTCCAAAGCCTAGAAATAAACATGAATGTACTTATCTGGATCTGTGACTGGTCCGAATTGTCAGGAGCAAATGTTTGTGCAGTGGTTCTACTGCAAACTCACACAAATGTCTTAAGAAGAAAGAGTAGGTGAAGTGTGAACGTGCTATTTACTCAACTCAGTGAGATTCTCACAGAGGAGTGAACCACCTGCTACTGTCACCAGATCTGGAGATCGCCTGTTTCTTTTTTTTTTACTGTGTCTGGGATTTTATAAAAACGAAGAATACTCCAATTTTAGTATCACAAGTGTCCTAATTCTGTCCGTGCTCCTTTCCACAGAGTCGCAATGATAATGCTCGGTGTTTAAAAAGACAACGGTACCATGCTGATTTTCTGTCATTTGAAATGAACTTCAGCCTTTCATGCAGTGCTGGCATCCTTTTCTCTGATGCAACACTTGGGAACTCACATTTTATCATGGGCAAATAATATTACATTACGACAATAAACATTTTTTTTTTTACATTTTCAAAGGACAACAAACAGCTTAACCCAACAACCTATAAACATGGATGACCGACAGTGTTTTAAGCTGATTAGAGTTGTCAGCATGTTACAGGTTGCGTGGTCAGGTTTATGTATAACATCCAATATTTTACAATCTGATTCTGAAGTTCATGTTGGCTGCCCTTTATATTATCAAATTATTATATTAAAATGATTATTATTACAATAAAATTATAAACTGGATGTGCGATTTAAAAAAGTAAAGACTATTATCTTTTTTTTTTAAGGTGGTGACAGATCATCCTCATCAGGTGTCTCTCACCTGAACAGAAGGGGTTGGTGGGGTTGAAGTTGATTGCAAATTCGTGTGACACCTGAAGAGACAGAAAGACAGAGAATACACTTGATATCCATCCTTCACTACACTGTAAAATATTGCTGAGAAAAACTGTCCATGTCTCCCACACCTTCTACCTCCCACCCTCTCTCCATCTCTCTGCGTACCGCTCTCTCTCCTTTGTCCTTTTCATCAGCACAGTGCCATGGCAACACAGATGGGTTAACAGTTGCGTAATGATGTGAATATGCATGTAAAATGTTTACACTGTGTGTGTATGTGTGTATTTGTGTGTTTGTAAAATAATGTATGTATTATACAAACTGCAAGTTTGCATAAAATATCCCCCCCCTTTCTTTCTTTCTGTTGTGCGTGCATGCAAACGCACACACGTATACACACAGCAACAAGAACGACAACTACTACAACATTGCCAGTACACACACACACATACCTTCCAGTCTGGTGGGAGTTGAGCTCCAAATCCCAGAGCAGGAAACATTTTGTCGCTGAGGCGGAAACCATGACAACAGATTAGACTGTAAATTAAACCTTTTTTTTTTTTATCTGAATTCAACAAGCTGGATTTAGACAGCAGCGGAAATCCTGTTACCTTGTCACAAAGAGACATATTGAAAGATATTTTGCAGAGAAACAGGCAGAGAGCTGGAAAAATACAGTATTATTATAAAATGGCTTCTCACTAAGAAGACATTTATCTGATCAGCAGGATACAGAGATTTGTTTTTAAGTTTCAGAAGTTAGAAGAGAAAAGAACTATCTTAAAAAAAATGCCATAGCTGCATTCAATGCTGCGTATTATTACATTAGTTACATTGATGCTAAAACTAATAAATATCTAAATTAGACCCAAAAAAATACACCACAAAAACACCATAACCAAGAAATAAAGGACAATGAATCCAGACAAATAGCTGGATATTAAGAAGAATGATAAAAAAAGGTTTCATTCTGACATTGTTGAATAGGGAAATAATAAAATGGCAAACATTTTCATTTCTAATCCCTGGTAAACTCCAACACTGATGTATCTGAGCTGTTGGCTTTTGGATTTCAACATAAATTAACTGCATCATACAACAGCTACAGCGGACACTCACGTATCATAGTCCTGTATGATTTGTCCCACAGCTAAAATGGCAGAAAGATACTCATTGCTGCCCAGCGGGTTGATGTAATGGAGGGAGGACGGCTCTCGAGGGTTCCCATTGGAGGCTGTGAAGTCGATACCAACCTTTGGAAAACACAGAGGGGTGAAAGAGTAAAGGTCAAATTAGAAACGGGTCGTGCATTTAAAACGCAAACTTACAATAACTTATAAAAGTGATAACTTCAATTCTCAGCATACTCTAATTGTCCAGTGGGATGACAAGTGAATCTACACAACAGCAGCAAAAAAGCATGAAACAGGAATGTTTGAGTCTCTTTTGACATAGAATGAAACTGCAGGAGGAATTATCCAACTGTTAGCTCTGATAGAAATTCAGGAAACAGAATGACTCATCTTCTATCTCTCTACACAGAACTGGTGTAACTCTGCTGCAGATCATCTGGATGTGGGTCGGATGTCACTTTGACAAAAAACTTAATGCCTCATTAATGCTACAGTCTAATAGCTGGAGCCACTGATATTTTACGTGGGTGCAGCAACTAGGACGTTAATGTAAAACTACACAAAACTTCAGTTATTAATTAGATACAGCGTCAATTAAAAACAAAACTATTCACACAAGCTGATATTTTTAATGAACTGACATATAAAACGCTGACAGTAAAAGGTTATTTATTTCCTTCAAAGGTTTATACAATGTGAGGTGAAGGAAAGAAAGAGGAATGCTTTGGTGAAGTTCATCATCAGGTTCTGAGCTCAAAAAAAAACCTGCTACACTCCAACTTTGCAGCGCTCCCTTAATTGGGAGCTAATTGAAAATTTACTTGATATAGCATTTCATCCTCATAGCCCAAACACATTGCTGCTTTGTGTAACACTCTGTAGAGTAAATATTGGACCATGATATAGTTTAATTAGACTTTATTTAAAAAATTGGCGTCGCCACTTTCCTAATTCCCCAAACATATCAAAAGCATTCAGCACTTTCCTACAGCCCTAAAGCAAAGAATCATTCTGCCTTTCTAAAGTTATCTGTTGAACAAACAAAAAGAAAACTGCAGTGCAGTCGTGTCTAAAAAAACCCAACAAAGGTTCTGACATAACATCGAATCATATTTTTAACACAGATGACCACGGGGTGACACTGAAGAACATACAGTACATATAAATACACACAGCCACATATGCACACACGTCTGAAATACAAAAGCACACAAACACACAGCCAAATATAATATGAGATTAAGAGTGACAAGCTTTTCCTCGGGCGTTGAAAAGCAGTTTGTGTGTGTCAAGAACCCGACCCAGAAACTCCAATGAGCTTAAAGATAAACCATCTCCCTCCTTCTGTCTTTGTTTGAAGCCACTTGGGTTGTTTTCAAACAACAACGTTCTGGTTCAATAAAGTCGACAACTGAAGAAAGAGACAATGGAGGGGCAGTAAGAGAGAGGGGAGCTGGAATATGAGGTAAAAAGAGAGGGGGTATAAAGAGCAGCAGGAGTGACGGTCACACAGATGCAGGGTGACAGAATCAGGGTGCTGCTGTGCAGTTGGCACATTTATGTGCATGTGTTATCCCCAGGAATATCATACATGTAAAAAAAAAAAAAGGAGAAGAGAGAGAAACCCACATTATAAACTATTCTTAGTCCAAGGTGACAAGTGGAAAAATAATTCCTTCCTTTCTGAAAAAAGAGTATTGAGAGTTGATGAGAATTGTAAATAAGGTTTACTGTGGAAATCAACTTTAGAAATAAAAAAATATACTGATAATTGTGCCGTGTTGTTTTCCTGATTGAAAGTCATCGATTCTCCTTCCATCTTTTAACAGCAGCTCTATCTTTTAGACAAAGGAGCTGACGACCATGTAAACCTTTCTACCTCCGTGGTCAGTGTGCAGTCGTTCACAAACATATCAAACACAAATGTGAAACCGCAGGAGACCAGCTGGATGAGAGAGGTCATCCCTCTTTGAACTCAAGCTGCTAAAAACCATTTTAGTAAAATAAAGAAAAAAAAAACAAACAGAAGAAACCATCATTGCTTGTCTTGTAACATGCAATTTTCTGTCAAACTTAATATGAAACAGCAACTATGTTGGATTTCTCTTCATTTCCGTTTCCCTCAACATAAGGTGGCTTCAGCACAACACACACGGAGTCAGCACCTTTTCCTTTGGTTTTGAGGTTGTGAACGTGCGTCCCCATGACTTCTCACAACAACAACTTTTACCCAGAGACAGGTCGTATTGAATGAGCCCCGAGATGCATTCTCAACATGCCAGAGTTTCTTTAATCACCAAGCCAACTGAGCCTCGAACTGCACCCCCAGGCCTGGCTTCGGGAAACAGAGCCACTGGTCTGTCATAGAGAGTCCTATATTAGAATTAACTGGAAATTCTTTTATTTTTACAATTCGGCCTGCTGACAAAGAATTAAATGAGTTGTAGCCTAAACCCAAACACTTAATGACACCGTATGAAGAAATAATTAGGATATATAAGACTTTTTATCTGTGTCTATGTCTAATAAACAACTCAGCAATATATATTTAATGAATATATATTAAACCTGGATCCTTTTAAAATACAAAGAGCTACATGACTGTATTTGAGTCATGTTTCAATGCATATTTCAAGAAATGTTTCCAGAAACGGCTGTATTTTCCTTTTTCTTCCTCTGTTGTATGTACAGAATAACTGAAACTATTATAGCATTTTTCCTCCTTGTGCCCTCGTCAGTGACAGACATTATTAGTTTGAAGGCTTTAAATTTGATGACAATGGTAGACATCATCATTTTGTGAACAAGCAAGTGCACAGAGTGAAAATGAGCGGGGGAGGGGGCAAACGAGCAGCATCCCATTAATGCACATTTGTGGCAGCAATGTGGCAAAATCTTTGTCACTGCGGCAAACTAGAGGGATTCCACTACTACTAAATGACTGTCAAATCGCTGCCATGCTGACATTCATGATGGAGTTTCTTCGGCTGCGTATTTTCGAGCATCAACCAATTCTGGCACCAGGACCTCCCAGACTCATTTGCATTTAAACAGCAAGTGAGACGGATGGAGGGCAGGTTTTTATGGATTGAAGCTACGCTCAGAGGGTCTGTTTTGGGTTGAGATTTGCTCCTGTGCAAATCTATATATTAATATTTTCATGAGACGTTTTATTCTACACACAAGAGCCACTACAGGTGCTTAAAAAAACACGTGTAAAACATATATGGATCTGTGGCTCTCAGTAGCTGGAGGCCTGGACACGGTGAAATGAGTATAACAATAAACATTTTGTAAAGTTGTTAGACTTCATACTGCCTTCAACAAGCACTATCATAATTTCACAACTGGTGATCTATAGTTAGCTGTAGTGTAGCTAGAACTAGATATGAACTATTTATATTGGAGGCAGGACTTTATTTATAATATAAGTTTATTTAAACATGGTAGGATCTTAATGTAAAATATGTACAGGAAATTACTTCCATATTGATTAAATTGCAGCTGATTGCAATTAATTGGAGAATGAAAACCAGGTATGTTGTCAGATAGTTGGGGATTTTGTGATTTTTGGTTTGCTGTTAAGGACGTGGTGAATTAAAATCCTGTAGCAGTAGTAGTGTAGTAGCAGTATTTGTCGATTTCTCCCTTTTTGCTATTGATGGATTTAACAGTTAGAGCGATGGATACGGCCCAAAGATCCGCTCCAGGACATGACATGATACATACTGAGACTTCTGTACATTCTGTACAGAGATGCTCTACGCTGCTCCCAATGATATCAAGATATGAATAACAGCATCATTCAGCTGAAATGAGTCCTTCACAAACAGCCCATCAGCAGTAGCAGGCCGTCTCTTTGTGTTGGAGTGTGTAACAGAGAAATGCTGCTCTCCCCTGCAGCTCCCACAGCCCCAAGACTTTCCCTTCCTGGAGATTAGGATTAGAGCCATGCTAAGTATGATTGAACACCACTGAACAGCTCTTTTTGCCTGTTTGCGTGTACATGTGTTTTTGTACACGATGGTTTTTTACTATACGAGTATGTATGTATATAAAATCTAAACATTTAAGTGGGAGTGCACTTTTGGAGATTTTCTTCGTGTGTGTGTGTGTGTGTGTGTACAATGCGTCATCTTCAGCGATGAAATGTCTGTATGAAGAAGATACTGTGTTTGGATTGTGTGTGTGCATGTGCTTGTTATGGTTTGGGTGCAAATGAGAGAGCAGAAATCAGAGTGTGAAAAGGATAATAATGTTTGTGCTCACATGTGTGTATGTAAATGAGTTTGTAAGCAGGAGAGGAAGTATCTGTGTTAAGACAGTATTAGGTGTGTGTGTGTGTGCGGGCGCGCATCAGTGAGAGAGCTGCAGGTCTGTGACAAAAGGCGGAAGATTAGGAGGGAGAAGTGAGGATTTAAAAGTTCCCATTCCGCCTTAAATTTGCTCATCTCATCCCCACTAGAAGAGCAGACATCTCCGCTGCAGTGACTTTCTGATGGTTGCCAGAAAGGCCCGGAGCGATGAGATGATTCAAACATTTACACAGGTTTACAAATTCTACAAACTGTGACACCTCTATTTTTACATACGATGCTGAATGTTTACGTTCTAATGTACAAACAGTCAGCGGTGAATAATTCCCTCAACTGCCAAACACACCGCCCAACCTTTGACTGAAGCACTCGGCTGCTGTTGGAGGAGAGAGCGTTTCTCATTCACCTCGCTCACTCAGAAGAGAGCAGGCTGGATGTGGAGTCCTTCATATCTGAAAACACCAAAGTTCAGTCAGACCGGCATATTCTGGTTTTAACTGGTGACCACAGCACACACTGGGATCATCAGGTATTCTGCAATTAATTGGGAATGTAGATTTTAAGGCTTTTTAAATCTGGCTGCAATTCATTGTTCACTAAGCATCGGCTTAGATGAGAAGGGGATTTCAATTCTCTCATGGCACATAAAGCATTTTAAAATGAAAACAGTGACAGTGAAACCATAAAAATCTGTGGTAATCATTGAAATGGAAGCTCTCTGACTCAGAAAGACTTCTTATTTCTTTCCAGTAAACGTTGGCTGTAATATTTCCTGTTCCTGGCAGATTTGCTCAGCTGTAGCTTCATAGATGAAATAAATCCCACTGTTATATTACTTCAACACGGAGCCAGTCCTGTGAGTAAAAATGGAAAATCAGATGTGTGATTTTGTGCTGTTGATTAGTTCACGTTGTGTTTCACTATTTACTTTAACAACTGTTGTAAAGTGGTTAGCTGGACATGCTAACGTTTGCTTTACATTTTCTAATTTACATTAGAGCAAATAAACACACCTTTTTTTAAATTTTCTACTCTCATGATTTTGGTTTTGGAACAGCTACAAAAAAGACACCACCCATTAAATGTGCTGAGTATCACTCTTGTGAACTTGTGAAACTATAATTGTGCAATCGTTACTGTTTCTTTTTTGGGATCACTAAACTGAATGACCATAAATAAGAGCCAATTCAGATATCAGTTAGCTGAACTAAAAAGAAAAGGGAAACAAAACATTTCATGATCAAGCCTTTTTTTCAACCGAGGATCCATAACAGGGATAGAAACCACCTTCTTCACTGACAGATAAATGAGATTTTATATCATGTACACATATTTTTCTCTCTTGTATGTACTGTGGAAATAATTTATAGAGATCAGGTGAATTTATCTATACGCAGAAAATATTTTTTTTCTTTCTGATTTTACAGATCACTATCCAGTTGACATCTGTATGTTCATTACATGAAGTTAAAATCTAACGTCTGAGCAGCCAGAGTGGAAACACTACCGTCCACTCTGGTACATACCTGCTGCTGTGAGAGAACAGCAACAATAATTTCAGACTGTAAGAGTCCCAAAATGAGCAGAACAGGAACATGAGCCAAAGTAATCCACCAGGCCACGTCGGTGAAGATATCACACGTACACACAACCCAAAAAGTTCGAAGAGAGGCGAGAATATGAGAGGGAAGAACGGGCTGAGACTTCTAGATTATTTTAAGTCAATCCTTTAAAGAACATTAGTTTAGGAAAGATTGTCCTGAGGCTTTTTGATCCCCCAGTATCACAGTATTTTCCCCTTCACCTTTTCATCATCAACGGCACGAGGCACCACTTTGGCAACAATAACAACGCTCTCTGCATTAAAGCCTCATTTTCGACATTAAGATGAAGGTGAAAATAACTGACTGACAGTGAAAGTTGTCATTCCTCTGCTGGATTTTGGTGTCCTGAACTCAGAACAAACAGGAAAATCTGTAAAGAAAAGTCGCCTCCACAAAAGTTGTTGTTTAAATAATATCTGCTCCACACAATTGTCTTCAACGAGAGCCAGAGGGCTGCACGTGCAGCAGACGAGACACTGTGGAGTTATATTTTCTAATATAGCTGTGAGGAGGGTTCATCATGGCTTCAAAAGACTTGGTAAAAATTCAAACTCTGAACCATCAACAGAAAAAAGTGCCATGGCCAGATATAATCCTTATTCATCAAGTAGTATAACATGTAAAGAGGTAAGTTTAGCACTTCAAAAATATATTTTTAAATTGTAGGATAGTTATGCAGCTACATGTTTCATATTTATCAACACTTGATATGTCATTTCAAAAACAGGGCAGTCGTATGTGTTGGACACAAAACACTCACAGTGGATAATAAAAAAAACTCCTCAATGACTCTGACTGTGTGTGTTTGATTAGCTACTATAAACAAAATTTTACTCCACTTTCCTCACAAAAGTGTGACACCACCAGGGACACATGACTTTCTAGTAACGAGGCACAGAAATAGCTTCTCCCTTTCTATGTTCAGCATCTCTTTCTTTACCTTTTCTCTTCCTGTCCCATCATATATATATTATCTTGGTTATTCTTCAGTAAATTTGTGTCCCTATTTTTGACAGCATCAGCTAAAGCAGCAGGGTAATTTCTGGTAGTCACCTGTTTTTCCCCTCTTCTCTGTCCTTTTAATCTCAAACGCAGTAAAGTACCTTCTATCCAGTGTCCCCTCTACTCTGCTCTTCTGTACTCCACTCATCTCCTTGCCGCATGCATTTTTCCTCTCTATAAGTAAATCATCATCTAGCTGTAACCTCAGGAGATGAAAATAGAAAATGAAAGAAAAAAAAAAGAAAAGAATGTTTTCCACCCATTTTCAGAGCAAAGCATGCAGGAACATGTATTTCATTATCACAAATAAATAGAGCATGGGAATATAATACTCACAGTAAACATGAGCTGGCATCCTCCCAGTATGTAATCCAGGAAGGTGTAGTCCCTCGTAATCTACAGACAGAGAGGAGTCAAAGGAAGAAATAAGAAAAGGAAAATAACTTTGGCCTCAAAAGAAAATCTGTCAGAGGGATCAGATCTATGAAATCATCAGAGTGCTGTCAATCCCAACACATCATACACTGTTAAAAATGTTATGTAATAATTTACATACAAGGTCTGGTACAATTTGTCTTTCTCTTCACATACTGACTCCAGAAGTACACACTATGCAAATAACACAACGCTTTTCACGAAAAATTGGTAAATTAGTTTTAAAAGGAAAAAGTAGTGCTGGTTCTTCAGCTTCAATGTTCCACCAATGGAGTGCCAATCGATTATCTTGTTTCAGGACAATTTCCACTCCAATTACGATGAATATTTAGTATGGATTTTACTCTCATTAGTGTCTCATTAGTCCCCGCCAGCAGCTAACAAATATAATTACTGTATTAGCAGTTTTGTCCACACTCTGTATGTGTATATGTGTGTGTCTACGTCTATACAAAAGCTTGTTCATGATTTTCCATGACGAGAAAAAAAAAGATGAAGGAAAAGAATCAATTATGAGAGCTTGTCATCACACGCATGCAGCTTTAATGTCGTTCCAATAGGCATCTTAAGACTCAGTGTTCCATCTTAATGTGGGAATCCCATCTAATTACTTATTCAGAAAGAGTTATGAACGCCCGGTTAGAAGTGTGTCAGCTGATCAAAACATTTTAATAAATGGCTTCACAGAGTCAAGCGTAAGACGGGTCATTATGACATGACATGTCATGAGGACAAACTGAATGAAATGTTTGACTTGTCAGTCTTTAATTTTGTTCTTCTGCCTCAGAATTTTAACAAACATAACTCAGTTTATGATTTTAAATATGAATTTAACCTGAACAGTTCAATGTGTGAGTCCTGTAAATCTATATAAATTGATTCTTTTGAGTTATTTGATGTGATGCAAACGAAATCAGTGTCACATTCAGCGCTGAACTCACAGACCAAATCTACCAAGCTCTGTGAAACTGCATGTTTTATCTCCTTCTCACTGATCTGCTCCGGTTTGCACACTTGTGTTTTTTTCAACACGTACCTGAGTGTGTGAGTGGAGCTGCTACCATCAGCTCCATCTCTCTGTGCTCTGAGATTACATTTGGTTAATGGCCATCAGTAGTGAAAAGCATGA